>CM076578.1:167987052-168172018 GCA_034641835.2 Pinus albicaulis | reverse complement strand
GTGATTCCATTTTTTGATCTGTGTTTTGAGGTCTCTGAGATGTTGCTGGAATTGGAACATTTTGCAACCAACGGGAGGAGTGAATGTTTTCCAAGCTTTGTTGAACATATTTTTGAAATCAAGATGAGTGAGCCAGAAGGCTTCGAATCTGAAGGGTCTTTTGGTGGAGTCCCCAGGTCGCGTCCAATGGAGAGAAATGGGCCAATGATCAGAGCCTGAGAGAGGCAATATGGATGAGTGAATATCTCATCCTATGTGGATGGCATTGTCTAAGATAAGAAAACGATCTAGCTTGGAGGCGATTTGTTGAGTACCAGAACGTTTGTTATTCTAAGTGTGCATACCATTGGAGAAGGGAAGATCTATTAGCCAGTTCTTTTGAATGAAATTCTTGAAGTGGGTGCTTTCCATCTCCAACTTGGCTCGTCCTCCTCTCTTTTCTTCAAGTTTGGTGATCATGTTAAAGTCCCCACCCATAATCTAGAGTAGGTGAATTTGATTTGAATTGAGAGCTTCCATGGTGTTGAGCAGTGCAATTTTTTACAAAGAGTCTTGAGGGAAGTAAACAATGGTGAGGTTCCCATGGATATTGGTTCCAATGAGATGGAAAGTGGCCTGAATAAGATTGTGTGCAGCATGAGCATCAGAAATCGAGATATCTTGTGAGTCCTAGGCTATAGCTAGGCCCCCCGAAGCACCTGAGGCGTCTACAGCAACTAAGTGGCTTCCTGTCCAGGCTCTGGAGAGAATGGAACCGAGGGTATTACTGTTACATTTGGTCTCTTGTATGAAAAATACTTGAGGTACTTCTTGTTGAATCATGTTTTTAATCATTATGTACTTAGTGGGACTGTTTAGTCCTCTTATATTCCAAGAGGTGAGCTTCATTGGGAACTAATTTCTAGTGGCTGGTAGAACTTGGTCATCTTGGGATATCTTCCAGATTCCATCAGCATTTCCCCAATTATGATGGTTCTTTGCAGATCTGTTTTTCTTCCTCTTTTCTTGGTTTATTTGAGGATTTTTTCCCATCCCAATGACTGCCTAGTTGTATACCCAATGATATTTTTTGTTGTGCTCGAAAGAGAACCACCTCTAAGCTTTCTATATGTCTGGTAGTTATTTGTTCATATTCTTTCTTTTTGTAGGCTTGCTCGAGACCAAAGATGTCTAGTTCGCCCATGTCAATACTTTCAGGTTCCTCTTCCATGTGACTAGGATGACTACCCTCAGCAGTTGAGATATCTATATCCATACTGTTAGGTTGCCAGATGACCAGATTTGTTTCTGTATTGAGATTGGTGGGGGCATTTAAAGATTCTTGAGATATATTTATAGAATCTTGAGGTAGGGGAGGATCAGTAGAGAGAGCAGAGGAGGACGGTTTTGAAGAAGGTTTAGTTTTTCTGGGAAGATCACTGCCAGGTTTTGTTTGCTTCGCAAGGATTTCAAAGTTTTTATTGGTAGAAGGGATGTTGGAGGCTTGGTTGGGGATATTGGTAGTAGATGGGGGTTTCTTATGGTGTCTTTTATGGGTTGGAACTTTTTTAAACCCCTCTTCATTATAGGGTTATGTGGTGACATTGGGTTTGGTGGAGAGGTTTAAAGGGCAATCTCGAAATAGATATCCATGAGCATGGAATTTTCTGTAGCGAAAGGGAACATTTTCATAATCTATAGGTTGCATCCATTCAAATTCATCATGATGAAGACTTACCAAGTCCGTGAGAGCCTTGGCCAGATGCATGTAGACACATATTCTAGCATATGAAGTGTATCTTCTGAGCTTAGTCTCCTCTGCAATCTTGATGAACTCTCCTAGTCCATTGACGATGTACTTTAGCGATTCTTCATCCCAGTATTCCAAGGGTAGGGAGTACATCTTGATCCAGACAGGCGCCCAGCTGAAATATTCTTTGTGGGGGTTGAATATTTCAACCTAGTCTCTGAGATAAAGGCCTGTTGAGTTGAAAAAATAGGGGCCTCCATCTAAGATTCAATTTCTATCTTCAATGCAGTTAAAAATGGTGCTGAAGAAACCTTTTGGCCCTAACTAAAAGGTGACATGTCCCTTTGGTTTCCATTTGGCGGCTATCCAGCCATGCAAAGCTTTCTCAGTGGGCCAGAAGTCGACAAATTTACCTATGAGTGCATTATCTTTCATGTACTGTATTTGGGCATTGATGCGGTGGCTTGGCAGATCTATCTTAGGACGCTTTGTTGCAATGGGCCGACAGGTAGCTGAGGTCGCCTTTGGCAGTGTCGTATTGTCCAGAGGCTCTTGAGGCTTGTCTTGTTGCAAATCTGAGGAGTCGTTTTGGTTCTCTATGGCAACAAAGGATGGAATTCATGTAGCATCAGGACTGACAGAAGCTTATCTGCCTGTAGGGGGGGGGCATAGAATCCCTCCCCACTGGGAGAGCCATTGGTGAAAGATACACGGTAGACCGATCTTGAAGCCGCAGATGTATAGGTTGTCACGGGTGAATCTGACTGCACCAGAGCCACGCCATTGCAAATTCTGTCAGAAACCCTAATGCTCAGACTTCCATGGCGCCCGAGCTCTCTACATACAAATTTCAACTCCCTATCATGTTCATCTTCATCAATAATTTAATATGTGTAAGTTCCTTCTAAAGTAACAAAAACTTAGAATATCACCATCATCATTAAGCACTCTCTATTTAGTGATTTTATCAGGGATAGAAGGTCGAAATATCAATTCTATAGAAAAACTCTCCAGACTAAAGTCCTTGGGAGGGATGATTTTAGAAGCAACTTTAGCTAAGAGATGTGGACTAACATTTTGAATTCTGGGGATTGGAGATATATTAAATGCCATGAAATGTGAATTCAAGTCTTGAAGCAACAATTGTTAATGCTTTAGATGATTTGAAACAAAATGAATATTATTTCTTACCTATTTAATAACAATTTCAAAATCACAAAAAAATTTGAGGTATTTCACAACAAGACTAATATATTTTTGTAATCCTTGAACAAGTGCTTCATATTCAGCTACATTATTACTGCATTCAAACTCTAACCTACAAGCAAGCATGGTTTTTTCTCCATTTTGGTTTACTAGTATATAACCATATCATGCACCATCATTGGACTTAGATCCATCAAAATAGAGAGTCAAAAAAAATCATCAAATTTATTTACAGATAATTCTACAATATTTATACACCTTGATGAGTTTGTTTGTGAAATATTTTTAATCTGTGATGTAATAGAGTCAAGAGGAAAAGGAGAACATTTAGCAGAAAAACTGCCAAAGAAATATTCTGCAGAATAATTTCCAAAAATATTATTAGTGAAAGCTACAGGTTCATTATCTTCATCAAGATCAGTCACAGACTATTTCATGTGTTTCTCCCTGTTAACTCTGATCTAGTTTGGTTTACCGTTGTAAGGGATCCAAAGATGACACCAATTTTTAGGAAGACAATATTATCAAGGCATCATTCATTTCTCCCAAAACTTTGACTTTTTTTTCTATCAAGATGAACAATTTATACAACATATTTCTAGGGTGTTACATTTAATTTTAAGCATATCGAATAAGGAATGATATTGAAATAAGCACCTAAATCTACTACACATTCAAGAACATTTTTGTTAAAAATTTCAAAAGTCAAAATAAAAGGAGTGTGATAATTAGACGCTTTTCCAATCAAGTTTTCATCGAAAGATCCATTTTATCTGAGGAGACATGAGTTGGCTTATTCTTTCCTTTAGAGAGTTTAGTAGTAACGAAAGTGGAAGGTAATGGGGAAATAGGTACAACATTTAAATCATTAAGTAATAATGTATGTTGTTTTTTTAGCTTACTAACTTCATATAAGGAAGTATTTGTATGGTCTTCTTCATATCATTTATTATGTTATATTCAATAGCACCATAAACTATTAGGGTATTTGAGGAAGGAGAAGAGGGAGAAGGTGATTTAGAAGTATTTTATGTAGGATCAGAGGACTGATTAGAAGGTTTTTTTGACTAACCTTTCTTCTTGGTTCAGTTATTGAGACCTTTTTGGTTTTTTGGTGTGGTATCTCAAGGTCCTTTACTCTAAGTACTTACAGGAAGAGCTTATCCTCTTCTTCATCTTCCGAAGTAGTGAAAATATAATCCCATAAACCATGAGCTTCTGCTACTTATTCTTCTTCTTTTTATTTTGTTGATGTTGTTCCTTCTTCTACTTCTTCTTCATCGAAGTATGGAGTATATATTTGAGAAGGTGGTTGAGATTGAGTAGGTTTATTTCTGTTTATTGGTCTAATAAAATCTCCTTGTTGAATTTTCAACAACCTGTTTTGTAAAATCTACCATTTCATTTGAAATGGTTTTAATAATTTTTGGAAAACCTTCCAAATCGATAGGATCTTTGGAAGCCTTCTTTTTGGGTTCTTCTTTGAAAGTGAACTTTTTTTCTTGTTTTATTTCTTTTGCATCAGATTTATTCTCAAGGGATAATACCCTTTTCTCAATAGCTAGAGCTTCTTTCATATTATCGAAAATTACAGTATTTTAAGCTCTGTCAACAAACATAGTAATATTTGAAGGGAGGGCACTGATATACCATTCAATCTGAAAATCAACACTAGGTCTATATGCAGTTCAAAATTTATTCAATAACTTATTAAATCTTCAATTGAAATCTTTGAACTTCTCATATGGGGAAGCTTTGAGATTTGATAATTCATTAATCAATGTTGCAATCATTTTATCGTCCCTAAAATTCTTAAGGAATTTTTCTTCGAATGTATCCCGATCAATAATTAACCTAGCTGGAAAAGAAAAATGCCAAGGCCCTATTGATCCTTCAAATGTATAAGGAAATAATCTACACACCATATCCTCTTCTGAAACCCCATTAAGGTTGATTTCCAACATAAAATTATGAATATGTTCCTCCGCAGGTAATCCATCATCTTGGTTTATTTAGGCAACCATTTCTTTGGATGCTTAGGAAGAGGTTGTAGGGGAGGAGTCATAGCAACTACTCCTAGATTTTTCCACAGTCTATTTTTCATTCTTGGATTAATATTAAATCCATAAGTAGAGGTACTTGATGTAGGAGTTGTTGAAATATTAGAAATTGAAGAAGTTTCCCCTGCAGAACTATTACCAAAAATAGCATTGGTTGATTATAAAGGAGGGATATGAGTGGAAGTACATGTAAAATGGTGATAGGATTAAGGTAAAGCAGGTTGAGGAGAAGTGGGTTGAATGGTGGGAGTATGAGGTGGAGAGGATGTAACGTTCTTAATAGTTGAGGACTAATTACCAAAAATATGTTTCTTTTTCTTATGGTTTGGTAATGGAAATTCAAATGGTTTAACTCCAAGCTTCTCACTCTCTAATCTGGTAAGGACTCCGAAAGACTTTGATGAAGAAGTAACACTATCCTCAAAAAGTTTTGGCTGAGTAAGTTATTCTCCTGAAATGGAAATTCCTTCCAATTTTTGTATTATATTTTGAAGTTCAGGAGCTTCAGTAGGTTGATCTAAAAAAGGTGTGGATTATTCACCAACTAATTTCACAACTAGGTGAGGAAATGGTTCAGCAACTTCATATCTAGAATCAGGTGACTTATAATGTGATCTAGAAGTTGGAGGAGACTTTGAAGGGGAGTGACTCTTAAAATGACCTATTGATTTAGAGTGAGACTTTATTTCCATTCATAGTCTATTGGCCCTCCTTTTAGTTCCAAAAATGTTAATGATCCAAAATTTCCTCATCGACATTAGCGAAAAACCACCTAGTCAGGGTCCCAATTAGACACTTTTCCGTTTGGAATAGGAGCTTTGACTAGAATTATGGGACCAACTTCCCTTAAAAAATTATATGAATTGGGATGGATGGTAATAATGTATACTAATTAATACTAATAACCAAAATAATAACTAATATAATTTACTATAACACCCAGGTAATATGAAAACATGTGTGCTATAAAGATGTCATAATCAACACAACAATGTAGATCATTATGCAATTATGATATAAGTTCAATTAAAGAAAAATAAATTAATTAAATAGTTGATTAAATTAATTTTATTAAATTATTGAGATTTCATTATTCACAGCAAGAAAATAAACTTTCAACCAAACATGCCAATAGTGATCATTAAAGACAGAATAATATACAAATATGTGAACAAAATTATTAAGATTCAAAGAAAAGACAAGGAAACATAGGATAGTAGTAATTGATACCTTCTAATCACGTAATTGTAAGTGGTTTATTTTATATTAAGAAAAGCTTAAAAATACAGTAGTGTGGTTTCAAGCCATTTATTTTCAAAAATTCAAAACCCCTTCTCCATCTCGGAGAGGGAATTTATAGTCTTAATACAAAGGATCAAAATCAATTCATTTAAAAAACTCCTAACATAACCAAAAATAAAATACTAAATAAGAAATAACTTCAACAGTTTTGAAATTCAAGAAGAGGATTTTCCAACAATAAGTTGCCATAATTTGAAAATATCCAATAAACTCGTAAGCTTCGGGGGATGCTTGGGCTTGATCCTTATCTATCCTGTAAAAATAGCATTCTTCAATGATGGTAGCATCTGCATGGTGAAATTGTACTGGCATCAAAGGACCAGCCATTGACTATGAGGCTTCACTAAAAACTACCAATGATGTTCAAGGCTAATTTTGGACAACTAATCAATCATCACGGCCATCTTCTTACTATGCTCATGCCACATTTTTTATAACACCTTGACATATGGCAGAGTATCTTCGGGTAAATTAGGAATAAGATTAGATTTTAATAAAATATCATTAATCGATTAAATCATGGAGTTGGAAAGATATTGGGCCTTATTTATAGTAGCTTCGCCCTGTTTCATCATAATTTCCCATTCTCAAAAAATTATTATATTCTAAGCCTCATTGATCTTTGGTAGATTAGCAAATATACCTTCTCCACTTTCTTTCAAAATAAAAAAATCAGACAACTTTACATTTATTTCTTCAAACTAATTTGTCATAATAGACAACTGATCCACAAGGTAATATGCATATTTACGCTATTCCTGAATTATCATAAGTTTATTGCAGAATATTTTTTTTGGGTGCCGAAGAAGGGCATTCAGTTCTTTAGCTTCCTTTTTGAATTCTGTCAGTTGAGGACTTACATGAAATTGCACTATTTTCTTTTGCATTTCCTTAAACTTACCATCCTTGGCCTCTATCTCTTTATCATATTTTTACTTTCAAAACATCAAAATTTTGGTGTAACTTTTATACTTGACTCTACTATTCTCCATGAGTTTTTTGTTTCTTAGTATTCAGAGTCTTCTCCAACAAGTTAATCTTTTCTTCCTTTTCTTTAAGAAATTATTGAACTTCTATAGCCTTATCAATGGTTGTTGAATCATAGGCACATGTGAATTGAGTCATCTTTCCTAACTCTTATGCAAGTGTTGCAGAGGCGACTTTCCATAGAACCTCGAAAGAAGAGGCTTTACCAAATATCAATGACCGATACTGATACAAATTTATATTTTTCCTACCCCTTTTGACCACATCTTTATGCTAGGGACTATAAAAAATATCTAAAGGAGGAATTTCGTTGACATTGAGAATCACTTCGGAGGTGGGAAAAGTGGGGATAACTTCAACATCTTTTTGGTCTTGAATGGAAGATTTTACCGTAACTTCTTTTTACATGGTGCTCAGTTCAACATTCTCGGTAATGTTCTGAACATGATCTTGTTGAGAAGAAGTAGTAACCTGAGAAAATGGATTTTGGGTCTTGATTTTAGGATTTATCATCATTTTGAACTCATTCCATGCTTCATTCAATTCAGGATTGAAAATAAAATATTCAATTTGAGAAGGATAAGAAATAAGAGAAACCACTAACTAAATTTTAGGAGGAATAACCTTATGTGTAGAACCATCAGGTTGGGTTGTAGATTTTGTTGACTATTTTGGAGAAAAGTGTAACAAATGCAATGGAAGATTGACTATCCAAGAATTTTGATATTGAACAAACATTTTTTTTCCTCAATAGTTAGTCATTCCTCCATTCTATGTATAATTGTAGCATATGTAGAATATTACTCAAACATATCATCTAATTTATCTGCTTCATGGACAAACTGCCTAAGACCTTGAGAAGCAGAAAACATTTTTACAATTGCACTAGGTTCATATTGTCTATTAGGAACCATGGGCATATTAAGATCCTGAATCGCTAGGATTCCTTTCTCGGCATGGCGATAATTAGCCAATGTGAATATACCGAATCTAGCAGGAAATATAGGCCATAATATTTTTTTTTATTCTTTCAAAATTTTGGTAATATTGTAGCCTATTGTTTGATAGTATACTTCCCTGTTTAACAACTTGTATGGAATATACAAGGGAAAAACATGAGGATGGGACAAGCTTCCAAAAACTCTGATATATGTAAACAACTCTTCGTCGAACCAATTCTCGACCTTTTGAAGGTCATCCATGGCTTCCTGAGACATCTGAGGAGGACTAGATTCGAAGATGGCTTCATAAACAGGAATCATCACTCCATCAAAAAATTGAGATGCGAATCAGATTTTTATTGGTTGATTCCGCTAGACCATTTCCTTGGGGATAGTATTTTGCAGACTGTTTAAGAACGATACCATTTTCTAAAGCAAAATCATATAATTTAAAAGATGAAAAATATGTTGCATTATCAAAAACCAAGGAAGTCGGAACGCCAAACAAGGTAATGATGGAATGAATGACAAATTGCATTACCTCCTGATCGTTGACTTGGCGTAATGGTACTGCTTCAACCCACCTGGTGAAGTAATCAGTGGTTTTCAGGATGTACCGGTGTTGCTTAGAAGAGTGGGGTAGGATCTCGCCAATGACGTCTAGACCCCATTGTTGAAAAGGCTCTTCTACTGCTACTGACAACAAAGGGGCGGCGGGGCGCGCTTCTCGGTTTGCGAATTTCTGGCATTGAACGCACTTCCGAACATATGCGTGGGCATCTCTGAAAAGAGTTGGCCAATAATAACCTGCTCGCATTATTTTATGGGCTGTAGTATCCCCGGCGAAATGACCTCCTGCTGGTCCGTCATGCAGCTCGATTAAGATCTTCTGAGCTTCATCATATTCCAGGCAGCGTAACATGACCCCATCGGAATGTTTCCTGAAAAGCTTTCCTTGGATTAACTGGTAAGGCGCAGCTTTGAGTCTGATTGCACGTTTCTGCCGGGCATTTAGAGCGGGGTCCAATGTACCGTGTGCTAAATATCCTGAAATATCCGAGTACCAAGAAGGGTTCCTTACCTGAGGCAAGACGTCAGTTTGGTACATATCAATTTCTTGTTCCCAATTATCTTCTTCACTCTGTTGGGAACTTGCGGCCTCTGCAGCCATTTGGCATAGACCTTGCCCTTTAACTGTGCGTGCTGGCTTAAACTCTAAGTCGTATTCTTGCATACACGCAACCCAGTTCCCTCGTCTCTCGCCCAGCTCCTGCTGCATGAACAGTGAGCGAACAGCTGGGTGGGGAACGTAAACTGTGACATGGTTTTTCAAAATGTATGGTCGGAAATGTTTGACCGCTTTATATACCGCATAGGCCTGTTTCTCGATTTCGGGATAATTTAATTCAGCTCCCTGCAGACCGGTTCTCATGAATGAAATGGGACGCTCATCATTATTTCTGTCCTTTTGTGTGAGTACGGCTGCCAGGGATGAATCCGAAGCGAACGTATACAAGCTAAAATCTCTGTCGAAATCCGGGCTCTGGAGGGAAGGTGCTTCGGCTATCGCTTTCTTGATCTGGTCGAACGCTTCCTTTTCGGGTTGATTCCATTTGAAGGTAGCATTTTTCTTTATCATTCCCTACAGTGGCTTCACTATCTGGGCGAAATCTGATATGAACTTACGCACAAAATTGACCTTTCCCAAAAAGGACTGCATTGCTTTCTTACTGCTGGGGGGAGAAATCTGAGCAATGGCTTTCGCACGTTCTGGATCAACGACAATGCCTTGCTTAGTTATGATGTGACCCAGTAGATTTCCTTCCGCTACGGCAAAAACGCTCTTCTTTGGGTTGAGCGAGATACCGTATTTTCTGCACCTTTCAAAGATCTGTCTGAGGTGACGCAAATGATCCCCCTGGCGTTTAGAGAATACCGTAACATCATCCAAGTAGACTACCACACTTTGGCCTATCAGACCCCTGAATGCTATATCCATAGCTCTTTGGAACGTTGCTCCTGCGTTGATTAATCCAAAAGGCATGCGCCTGTAAGCGAAAGTTCCCCACTTAGTCCGAAAGGTAGTCTTAATCCCCATTCGGTTCGGCCACTCGCACTCGATTGTAACAGAGAATCCGTCCAAGAGAGAGAACCTCCGACCCTGGACATCGTTTGTAATATTTGCTCCATAGTAAATGCAATATCTTTATTCGAGGTCTTGGCTTAAGTTTTGAAATTCCATGACAAGCTAATTTACCCACTCTTCCGTAATTCTAACCAAATTGGACACCCATGTGGAGTGGCGAACTTTGAAGATAATGCGGGCATCCAATAGTTTCTTGAGTTCCTTTAGAATCAGTGTCTCCATCGTAGGGTGTACTTTCCTAAGCTTTTGTTGAAATGGTTTTACATTTTCTTTTGATGTGGTATCACATGTTGTATGATTCTCTACTGTATATGCGTAATTTCATATGTCCAAGCGAACACGCTACGATATTTCCATGTAAATAGGGCCGAGTGCAAACTCTTGTTTCGGGGGTGCAGTCCTTCCCAAGGTTTACGAATTTAGGATTATCCTCTGATCCCAAGTTTACTTGTCGATGAGCTAAGATACAGCTCTGTACTTTGGCATTTGGGGGCCCACGGAAGCGGTTTTGCAAATCAAAAAGCTTCTCAAGTGATACCACCCCTTTAGGCATGGGGTTTCCTTTGACTTGCTCATACTCCTTTTGCATAGCTTGGTCGTGCTCATCTTCATCTATAGCAGCGTCTTTGAATATCTCTGAGTTGCACATAAATTCCAACACCTGTTGATCATCATCGAAAACACGCAAGTTAGTGATATTGTCTGGCACGGAGGGTTTATACATAACTTCAATAGAAAAACCGTCCCTCAAAGGGGTAAATCTGGCGGCAGCATTAGCTAGAGTATCCGCCGCTGCATTATGCATTCTTAGAACAGATTTAATTCCAAAAGCGTCAAAAGCAGAAATGAGCCGCCATACCTCTTGCTGATACGCCTTTAAATGTGGAGACAAACAATGAATAGTATTGCGTACCTGCCGAGTGATGATCTCGAAGTCTCCAATGACCTGTAAGCATTTTACCTTCAAATCGAGCGCCTTTTTAAGCCCAAGGATCAAAGCTTCATACTCAGCAGTGTTGTTAGTGCATTGGAACTCCAGTCGACAAGAGACTAAGAATTTTTTCTTATGCGGATCAAGCAAAACGCAGCCTGCGCCAGAACCATCGAGATTTTTGGAACCGTCGTAATATAATGTCCATATATCATTTTCCGGGTCCTTGGGGGCGGTGGATTGCGGAGGAATTTCGGCTTGGTGTGAGACAGTTTGGGCTTGTTCCTCTGCGACGAGTGTCATTTCAAAAAGGACCTCGGGGCCTACTGCAGACTGAGGAGATCGGTAACATCCAAAAATGGAATCTAGAAAACACATACCAAGTTCCTCCTGGGCAAAGCTGATGGGTTCATTTGTGGCATCCAAATCAGTTACAGTGTGTTTCATGTATGGTTCACTTTCGACTCTGATTTGGTTATTTCTCCCCTTGTAAGGTAGCCATAAGTGGGACCAATCTGTGGCAAAGTATCCTTGCAACTTGCTAGACCAGTCCCTGCTAAGCAGTACACCATAAGCTTCAGGGATGTCAACAACCACAATATCAATACACTGATGGACCCTAGAGTCGGATGAGAGGCGAATGATGACATTGTTTAATTCTCCAACTGCTGGTACTTGTGATCTGTCCAGTTGAATGATTTTTGCGTCAGTTTTCTCTGGGAGGATGTTGAGTTTCTTGCACACAGATAGAGGCATGACATTCGTGGATGCACCAGAGTCAACGAGACAATTGTGAACTTTAAAATTAAACATCTCAAAAGACAAGAGGAATGGAGGGGTGGATCCTCTCGAATTCGCGTTGACAGCGTTCACTATAGATTGGATATCTGGACTGGTTTGTGCAGATGTGTTGCTCACAGTTTTCGTATTTTGGTTGTTGGCGAAAGCTTTTAAAATAAGTTCCTTTTGATTTGTGATGCGGGCCAGTTCGTATAGTGAGATATTAGCCCTAGTATTTTTCATGTCCTCCACTATGTTGTAGCTAGTATCGGTTTGGGGACTAGGTTCAGTAGTGGTCTTCGAGGGTTCCATCGGGAGCTTGGTATTGTGACTTGCTTTGTTGTTACTATTTGTAGGTTTCTCCGACGTAGCTTGTCCTTCGTTGTTAGGGGGAAGAATTTTCCTCAGGAAGGCCCTTTTCTTGTCTTCATATGATTTTTCGGGGACAGATCCTTTGCTTCTAAGACTATAATTTCGAGTGGGCTGAGCCTTGGGACTGCCTGCCATGTTGATATCAATGGGAGCAAGACTCTCCCCCCCGCGGATTATATCAAAAGTTAGGACAGAGGCTCCTGATTCCCCATTTAGGAGCGAACCTTCATCTTGATCAGAGACATCATCCTCTGTCTAGTTTCCCGGAGTTTGGTCATCCAAAAGTTGGTTAACCACCGCGGTCATGCTGCCAATCCATTGTGGGCACGTTTTTTCGGAATGGGCAGCTTGGTGAAAAGAGCAAAAATTGTCTTTCCCTATTTCTTCCACGTTGAGAGCGGCGCTGGAGTTTGACGGAGGTCTGCTGGTGCTGGGATTACTTTTCTTGAAAAAGGGTTTGGGAGGTTTATTTGTAGTTGAGGTTTCAACGCCCTTTCTCTTTAAGTCAGAGACCTCATTCGTTAGTAGTTTGAGGGTTTTGGCCATACTCTCGAAATCAAAAGTTTCTCTCTCTCTATTAGGGGTGGAAGACTGACCTTTTTTAGTGGTTGGTTTGTGATCATCCTTTCCTTCATGGTCCATGACTCCTATTGACAACATGTCCTTCTCTACCGCGAGAGCAGCAGCATAATTTGCTGTAAGAGTAGCGCGGGCCTCACGTTTGACGAAAACGGCAATATCCCTAGGGAGAGCTTTAGTATAGTAGTCGATGGTGATAGAATCGTCCAATGCTAAGTTTGGAGGAAATTTTTGCAATATTGTGGCGAAGCGTTGGTTAAAGTCTTTAACCTTCTCTTTTCTATGACACTTGATGGTGCTTAACTCTGTGAGGAGCATAGAGGGTGTTTTATCCTCTGCAAACTTTTGCAGGAACACGCGACGGAACTGGTCCCATGAAGTAATAGAGGCACTGGGTAGGGAACGGTACCAGGTGGCCGCAAGGTTTACAAGAGTGTGTGGGAATAGTCGACAAGCGACATCATCAGACTGAACTCTCATGATTTGTAGGGCCAGATAGAAACTACTAATATGATCTTCCGCTGAGGTACCTTTCTCAGGATCAAACTTAGGAAGATGCTTCTCCGGGTGTCTAGGCATATCATGGAGAGGACCTAAAAGAGCCAATGGGGATTGAGCCATCCAGGCTAGGGGCTGCACCCTCCTGGGGTGCTGACGATATCGGGTTTCTGCCTCGGAGTCACTTCCCGTCCCTGACACTGATGCTCCGTCATGATGGCGAGAGTGTTCATCTTGGTGTCTTTCATGGTTATTCATGTTTCTAAAATACTCCCAGTTGTGGGGAAGGGGCCTATTTTGGTTTTGGTGGTGATGATGGTTGACGTGGTGTCTTTGGCCGCGAACTATATCTCCTCTGCCTCCATGTCTGTGACCCCTGTTGACTCCACCCTCATTTCTTCGAGACCTGTTTCCTTCCCCTACATTTCTTTGGGCTGTGTTAACCTCTCTCTCGTTCCTTCGACCCCCCTCTCCTTCTTCTCGCAGGTCGTACACTTGGTTGTTGTTCCACTGATGTAAGTCAGGCTGAGGTTCGGGGAAAGGTTCAGTATCAGGGAAAACTTCACTATCTTGGAGAATGGGGTCATTTTCCTGGACCGCCCGCCCGAGGTCTTCAATCATGGAGTTCACGAGTTCGGGTATGGTGCTGACAAGCACACCATTACGGGTGATGTTCTCAGTAGGGGTCCTAGTGTGAGCTAGAAACTCCATGATGGGGGCATATCGTAAATCCCTGACGAGATTACGGGCAACTGGGCGTAAGGATCTCAACTGTTCGTTGGTGATTTCAAAGTATCGAGCCTCCTCCCTCGGAATATCCTCTAAGGGGGGAAGAGGAGGTTCGTTGTTTATGACCTCCCGGTGGGGAGTTTGTGATGGAATATCGGTCGTATGCTGGGAGGATGCCATGGCCCTCCTTCTAGCGCCAAATCTGTTGACGGGAAAATATGTCCGGCCAACAGTAGGGGATCTCCCCGGTAGAAAGTCCCAATTAGACTTTGAACCGTTTGGAGTAGGGATCCCGTCCGGGGTGTGGGTCCGGCTACCACTTAAATGACTTCTCTTCGGTCTCGAGCAACCTGATTGAAACTGCAAACATACACCTATTCACATGATACAGAATACATGACTGATGTATCAAACCAATATATGACACTGTGCGTAGCAAGATAATAGACAAAATGCATACACTCAGGAAGTGTCGTTAGCAACACATATATGGGGTATGCATGCAGGATAATCTGACCATCAAAGAAACAGTTCTTTATGGCAAGAATATCCCTTAGCTTTCCGAAATATATAACGAAACACTAATAAAACAGTTCATTAACATTCATCATAAGAGTAAATAATAAACTTGAGCATCATCAACACAATCACAGATAGCTATGGTGCATGAATGATACTATTAATAACACAGATTCATTAATCAGAAGATATTCTGAAACTGTACGCAGAATACACACAGTGTTGTCACAGCTAAACACATCATCCAATCAAAGGGTTTTAACATGTATTGTATTACATATGCCAAGAGTATGATTCTTCAGTTACAATGCAATATTGCCTTTCAGTCCAAAAAAGAGCCGCCCTTTCTATGTGCCCCACAGGGGTATTTATAGTTTCAAGAAACGCCCTCAGGCTTTCCGACGCTTCAACTTCCCGACGGTTCAGCTTCCCTGCGACCTTTGCCGAACATGCGACCTGCGACCCAGAAGATTGCGACCTGCGACTTAGGCGCCGGTGCGACCTGGAGACGGTCGCGACCTGCGACCTGGGGACGGTCGCGACTTGCGCCTGAAAAGCTTAGTTATGGAGGTGGTTGTGTGATTGAGGTTTCTGGAACGTCAACTTTCTTGCCCTTGAGGAAATCTCGCCAAGTCTGGTAATCCGCTGTTATAGGAGCGACAAGAGGGGTTTCCTCTTTTATTCGATGCATACATTCTAGGGCATTTGGTACCAGAGTCTCCTTCTTCTGAGAGATCAGGATTGAGAGGGAGGCAAGCTTGGTATAGATTTGTACTGGAGTGACAAGCAACCGATTTAGGTTCTCTTGTGATGCCTCGAATTCTGGTGCGGTAGCAGCTTGTCTCGCAGGTTGCAGAAAAGACTGAATTTCCTGCTCTACCTACTCCCAGTCTTTAGTTTCATCCAGTGCCCCTAATGACGGAATGTGATGAAGAGAGTTCATGGAGTCAATACCACTGATCAGGTGATTATATGCAGACATCACTTTGTCCAAATCTTTGGCCAGCTTGTCTTTGGACTACATATTCATCCGAATTTGTACTTTGGCTTCTTGTGTATGACTCCAATCCTTCCTAGGCACATGTTCGGGAGTTTGTTGATACTGCGCTGTCCAGTTCATCATTTTGTCCAAAGCTACCGAGGCTTCCCTGAGCTGTTCATGCTTCTGTCTGGTTTCCTCTCGTGCCTCTGCCAATGGGGCCACTGTTTGTTTTAGGGTGAGCATTTCCTTATATACTTGCCTCATGGTCATTTCCAACACATCACACTCTTTCCTGACCGCCAGTGGGACCTCATTCACTTGGGCGGGCTTACTTTGGAGCTGTAGCATCTCACTTTCTAGTCTTGATTTCTCCTGCTCTGCTGCTTTTAGCCTGTTCTGTAGGGAAATAATCTCCCTGCTCATTCTAGTGACATTTTCCTCCGTGGCCGCGGCAAAAGCGGTGCCTGCTGACGCTATCATAACAGGGTTAGTCCTTGTATCTGGGACTATGTCCTTTCCCGTGGCGACCGTAGATATGGTGGGATGGCTTTGCGCCAAGGATTTCCTTTTCTCTTGCCGTATTTTGAAAGAGAATTGGTCAAATGTCAATCTGGTCAGGTCGAAGACTTCTTCTTCTTGCTCCCCGGGAAAATCATCAACATTGAGGGTACTTTTCGCGCCACCTGAAGGGATCTCCAGGGGAGATATGTCAATGTCGTCTATTAGCTCGTCCTCCTCATCCTGCGTTTGACCCTTTTCTTTCTCCTTTTGTCGGCGCTCGGCTTCCGCCTTGTCGTGTTCCTCCTTCTTCCTGCGTTCTGTCTCTGCCTCTGCTTCCTTTTCAGCTTTTCTCTTTCGCTCTGCCGTGGCGGCTTGTTCTGCCTTCTTTCGACACTCGACTTTTTCGAGTTCTTCCTTAAGTGCTTTTTTTGCCGCTGCCTGTGCCTCCTTTTCCTGTCTTTCTTTTTCCTCTTCCTTTTTCTTTTTTCGCTCTGTCCTGGCATCTTTCTTACGTTTCTCTTCATCCTCCTTCATTTTCTTCTCCTCTTCCTTCTTGGCTTGGGCTTCTGCTGCCCGTTGCTGATCCGAGGTGTCAGGTCCCGTACTGGTCTGTGTTCTCTTATCTTTGGAGGAAGAAGAGCCTCCAAGCTTATGGCTTCTATCTTCTAAATTCTGGTGATCCTCTTCTTCTCGGTCAGAGTCGATCCCTGGAGCTAGATGCCTGTCTGCGTTGTACCAGTTTCTTTTTTCGTCCTCTGCTGGGCGCTCGACATGCTGATAACTCCATCTAAAATTGGCCCTTTTACAATGCTCAGGAACTATCCTGACTGGGTCATAAGTTCGGCAATCCAGATTTCTGAAGTGGTAACTTTTTATCTCTTCCCCTTCACGTCCTACTTCTCTGAAGTCCTTGAATGTATAAGCACCAATGGTGAGAGGTAGATCGGGCCAAGGTTTCTTCTTCCCTTTGGAAAGGACATTGGAGAAGCCCGAGGTCATCTGGGAACATACCTCCTGTATGAGCACCTTATCGATAATAAACTTAGGCAAAGCATGTGGTGCTTTGAATGAGCCAAATACTCGGATGATTGTAAATTCAGCAAATGGAAACCAGTGTGCCACCTGACCTAGTGTCTCCATTGCTCGCCAAGACATGCAGGGGGTGTCTTGACCAAATAGTTTCCCGTAAAGGGCGGGAATGAATATATGAGAGATTTGCTCAATATCTGACTTGTACCTGGATTCCCAGAATACCTTGGTCTGCAAATGGATTGCCCGGGTCTGTTCGGAGTCCCAGTTATGTGGCCATCCCTCAACATGCAGCTGGGCACAGACAGCATCTAATAAATACGAAGCCATATAGAATTCTGACGGCGCTCCCTCATTTGGGGCTAAAGCTAAAGCCAAATTTGTGTGCATGGAGCCCATTAATATACCAGCCCAATTGAACCGAGTGCCGTGTACTGTTACGTGTTCCATAATGGTTGCCCATGTTCCGTTGAAAGTGGTGGCGTCCGAACGTCCGTACACTCTGCACAGCATGGCGGCCACTAACTTATACACCTTCCTCAGACTGGTCACCGAGTACTCCTGGTCCTTTTTTATTTTGAATTTATCTGGTTCCACCCACCATTTTCTGATTGTATCAACCATCGGCACTTCATTTGCAGAAAACCATCTCGGGGTGAAGTTTACCTCTGGTTTGGGTAGCGAGTAGTAGACCTGTGCTTTTGAGCTCTCCAACGTTGCAAAAGCTTTACCTCCACTATCCCGGATTGCGAAGTTCTTAGGATCCGTCTTCTGTATGATCCAGTCTAACATTTTTGGGCACGGAAAGATGGCGGGGTGTGACCCTGCTAGATGCAATTTGGATTTCTTGACCTTCAGGTATACTTCCCGGTCCGGGAGATCTTCTGGAAACTCATCTTCTGTTATGGTGAACTCGCGGTATACTTCATACCACCTAAGGCTATCCTCCTTTGCGAAGGTGCAGAGGGTGTCTCTGTATATTGGTGGAGGAGATGTTTGTATGTCTGTGTCTGAATCTTCCTCCACCACCTGCTTACTTCTCCTTCGGGATACCCGGGGTGCCATATTGCTAGAGTCGGAGAGGACCGGTATCGTGTCTGCTCTAAATTCACCTGTTGCATTCAAGAAAGAATCCCAGGATGAGAAAGACATGATGATAACGGCTAAATACAGTCTACACATGCGGAGTTTAATTAACTGTTCTCAGGGGGGGAGCAGGGTCGCAGATCTGCAAAAGCACTCACATGCGACCTCGCGACCTCGCGACTAGGTCGCAGGGTCGCAGAGTCGGTAAATGGGGGTCGTGCGACCTTTGCGACTTTGCGACTAGGTCGCTGGGTCGCAAGTCACACTTGAGCCTGCCTGGGGGTTTCGCGCGGTTTTGGTTTTGCGGATAATCTTTCCCTACCGGGAAGCATACGCGGCTGGAAAGGGTCTAAAATTGAAATAAGGCACAGCCATGAGGAAATGGGCAAGACACAGGTGACCCAGAGGTTTATGGGAACCAAAACAGGAATAAAACTCAACCTGAAAAACTATCTGCTCACCAGCAAGTAATTGAGATCATGGGGTGGCTAGATTTAAGCAAGAAATGCTTGGAAAGGAAACATAGGGAGGAAAAGGCAACTTACCCGGAAGAAAACGCGCCAGCCGACCTGTCAGAGAAATTCCACGATTTTCGCCGCGAGTCACAAATGCGACCTAGCGACCTGCCCTTATAAAAAGGAGTCGCACGTGCGAGCAATAAATGAGGTCGCAAGTTGGTAGTTTGCGACCTCGCGACCTTAAGGTCGCTGGGTCGCAAGGTCGCTGAGTCGCTAATTCCCCTAATACTTCATTTTGCGACCTTGCGACCTTGCGACCTTAAGGTCGCTAGGTCGCAAGGTCGCAAATTACCTGACTTCTGACTCTTGCGACCTGGCGACCTGGCGACCTTAGGGTCGCAGAGTCGCATAGGTCGCATGGGTCGCAAATCATGGATCCACGACTTAGCGACTTGCTCTTAAAAACTTTACTTGGCTTTTTTCTCCTTCAGTTTCAAAAGGGGCTCCAAAAATTTTGAAGTGTGTGTTATTTTTTTTTGTATTTTTGGAGAGTGTTGTAGGAGCTACAACAAATGGCGATTCACTGGATGAATTCAGAGTCTTTGCCGATGAAGGGTCGATGAGGGAGGAGGGAGGGGTCTAATACTAGCTTGTTCTTTTACCTCAGATTTTACACCTTCCTTCCTTTGCCACCCCGCATAGTCGCCTGGCCTTTTGGCTCATTGGGTGCAGATCAACCGAATTTTAATTCCTCACGCTCCAGGATCGAGAGGGTCGGGGAAACCTTGGACAACTGCAGGGTCCGGTACAATTATTTCGTCCTCATGGTGTTGCTCTTCTGCCAGCGAACCTCTCGGCTCCGGCGGAGTCACTGCCTAAGGAGTCATGAACGTTGCTCCGCTGCCAGCGAGCCTGGTCAGTACCCCGGCGGAGTCGTTACAACACCTCTCTGCGCAGGAAGCCTTTCTCAATCCTTTACCCTTTATTTGTGTGCGATTGCACTTATTTGAGAATGTGCCTATAGCACTTATTTGGATGGGCATATTTTGCCTGGGCGGATGAGGGATCCTGACTTATTTTGCTTGCAGAGAGGTTGCTCCTGGTCTCATATGAGGACTCGGGTTTTTCCCGGATGACCTGCAATTCTCTTGAGTCAGCCCTATTCCCTCACGATCCAGTTGCTGCTATGCAAGACTTTCTCTGCCTGCACCCTTCGAAGCCGCTAGGTGGTTCCTTATGCTTGAAGACTCTAGTAAGGCCGTGTACTATCCTTAGGTGCCCATTACAAGCGAGTTTCGACTGCCCCGTGTTTTGCGGGAAGGGCCTTTCATCAGCATAGAACCTCTTCAAGGAGTGAGCCAGTTGCAGGCAGCTTAGATAAGGTTTTCTTTGAAGAGTTAGAGAAACAGTTTTTTTTTTTTTTTTTTTTTAAAGAAAAAAATGCAACTTTTATGATACAGGGGGGAAAACAGCCCTTTGAGGGCTATTCAAGTAAAATAGTGTTTGAGGTCATGCCCGTTTACCGGGAGGACCTCGACTTTTCCTTCCAGAGTTTGCAATTGGAAAGTATGGGGACCCACCTTTTCTTTAACCTGAAAGGGACCTATCCATAGTGCTTGAAATTTGGCATGTTTTCCTTTTTCTTCGTGTGCTTTATCCCATTTTAGGACTAGGTCTCCTACTTCAAATTTTTTATCTCCTCAAGACTTTTTATCGAACCATTTCTTGATTTGACTCTGGTGGATGGCGAATTTCTCCCGGGTTTTTTGCCTTTCCTCTTCTAATTTCAGCAGGGTGTCAATGCGGGTTTGCAAGGCGGGGCAAGGGGTACCATGACACTCTTGAGATAACTGCAGAGCGGGAAGAGATAAATTGGGGGGGAGGACAGCTTCTTTCCCATACACGAGAAAATATGGTGAGGTGCCTATCGAGGACTTAGGGGTGACGCGGTCGGCCCAGAGTGCATTTTGGAGGGCGTTGTGCCAGTTGCGTTGGTGAGACAGTAAGGTATTTTTAATGATGCGAATCAGATTTTTATTGGTTGATTCCGCTAGACCATTTCCTTGGGGATAGTATTTTGCAGAGTGTTTAAGAACGATACCATTTTCTAAAGAAAAATCATATAATTTAAAAGATGAAAAATATGTTGCATTATCAAAAACCAAGGAAGTCGGAACGCCAAACCTGGTAATGATGGAATGAATGACAAATTGCATTACCTCCTGGTCGTTGACTTGGCGTAATGGTACTGCTTCAACCCACCTGGTGAAGTAATCAGTGGCTGTTAGGATGTTCCGGTGTTGCTTAGAAGAGTGGGGTAAGATCTCGCCAATGACGTCTAGACCCCATTGTTGAAAAGGCTCTTCCACTGCTACTGACAACAAAGGGGCGGCGGGGCACGCTTCTCGGCTTGCGAATTTCTGGCATTGAACGCACTTTCGAACATATGCGTGGGCATCTCTGAAAAGAGTTGGCCAATAATAACCTGCTCGCATTATTTTATGGGCTATAGTATCCCCGGCAAAATGACCTCCTGCTGGTACAGCATGCAGCTCGATTAAGATCTTCTGAGCTTCATCATATTCCAGGCAGCGTAACATGACCCCATCGAAATGTTTCCTGAAAATCTTCCCTTGGATTAACTGGTAAGGCGCAACTTTGAGTCTGATTGCACGTTTCTGCCGGGAATTTAGAGCGGGGTCCAATGTATCGTGTGCTAAATATCCTGAAATACCCAAGTACCAAGAAGGGTTCCTTACCTGAGGCAAGACGTCAGTTTGGTACATATCAATTTCTTGTTCCCAATTATCTTCTTCACTCTGTTGGGAACTTGCGGCCTCTGCATCCATCTGGCATAAACCTTGTCCTTTAACTGTGCGTGCTGGCTTAAACTCTAAGTCGTATTCTTGCATAAACGCAACCCAGTTCCCTCGTCTCTCGCCCAGCTCCTGCTGCATGAACAGTGAGAGAACAGCTGGGTGGGGAACGTAAACTGTGACATGGTTTTTCAAAATGTATGGTCGGAAATGTTTGACCGCTTTATATACCGCATAGGCCTGTTTCTCGATTTCGGGATAATTTAATTCAGCTCCCTGCAGACCGGTGCTCATGAATGAAATGGGACGCTCGTCATTATTTCTGTCCTTTTGTGTGAGTACAGCTGCTAAGGACGAATCCGAAGCGAAAGTATACAAGCTAAAATCTCTGCCGAAATTTGGGCTCTGGAGGGAAGGTGCTTCGGCTATAGCTTTCTTGATCTGGTCGAAAGCTTCCTTTTCGGGCTGATTCCATTTGAAGGTAGCATTTTTCTTTATCATTCCCTGTAGTGGTTTAACTATCTGGGCGAAATCTGATATAAACTTACGTACAAAATTGATCTTTCCCAAAAAGGACTGCATTGCTTTCTTACTGCTGGGGGGAGAAATCTGAGCAATGGCTTTCGCACGTTCTGGATCAACGACAATGCCTTGCTTAGTTATGATGTGACCCAGTAGATTTCCCTCTGCTACGGCAAAAACGCTCTTCTTTGGGTTGAGCGAGATACCGTATTTTCTGCACCTTTCGAAGATCTGTCTGAGGTGACGCAAATGATCCCCCTGGCGTTTAGAGAACACCGTAACATCATCCAAGTAGACCACCACACTTTGGCCTATCAGACCCCTGAATGCTATATCCATAGCTCTTTGGAACGTTGCTCCTGCGTTGATTAATCCAAAAGGCATGCGCCTGTAAGCGAAAGTTCCCCACTTAGTCCGAAAGGTAGTCTTTAACCTATCTGGTTCAGCCACCAGTACCTGATTGTAACCAGAGAATCCATCCAACAGAGAGAACATCTCTGACCCGGACACTGCTTGTAATATTTGCTCCATAGGGGGTATCGGGTAATTATCTTTATTCGAGGCCCGGTTTAAGTTTCGGAAATCTACGCATAAGCGAATTTCACCTGACTTCTTCCGTACCGGAACCAAATTGGACACCCATGTGGAATGGCGAACTTTAAAGATAATGCGTGCATCTAAAAGTTTTTTGAGTTCCTTCAGAATCAGTGGTTCCATCGTAGGGTGTACTTTCCTGAGCTTTTGTTGGAAAGTTTTTACATTTTTTTTGATGGGTATCACATGTTGTATGATTCGAGTATCGTACGTGTGTAATTCCTCATATGTCCAAGCGAACATGTCACGATATTTGCGAAATAGCTGAGTGAAATCCTGAGCCTCTTGGGGGGTGCAGTCCTTCCCAAGGTTTACGAATTTAGGATTATCCTCTGATCCCAAGTTTACTTTTCGATGAGCTAAGATAGAGCTCTGTACTTTGGCATTTGGCGGCCCACGGAAGCGGTTTTGCAGATCAAAAAGCTTCTCAAGTGATACCACCCCTTTAGGCATGGGGTTTCCTTTGACTTGCTCATACTCCTTTTTCATAGCTTGGTCGTGCTCATCTTCATCTATAGCAGCGTCTTTGAATATTTTTGAGTTCCACATAAATTCCAGCACCTGTTGATCATCATCGAAAACACGCAAGTTAGTGATATTTTCTGGCACGGAGGGTTTATACATAACTTCAATAGAAAAATCGTCCCTCAAAGGGGTAAATCTGGCGGCAGCATTAGCTAGAGTATCTGCTGCTGCATTATGCATTCTTAGAACAGATTTAATTCCAAAAGCGTCAAAAGCAGAAATGAGCCGCCATACATCTTGCTGATACGCCTTTAAATGTGGAGACAAACAATGAATAGTATTGCGTACCTGCCGAGTGATGATCTCGGAGTCTCCAATGACCCGTAACCATTTTACCTTCAAATCGAGCGCCTTTTTAAGCCCAAGGATCAAAGCTTCATACTCAGCAGTGTTGTTAGTGCATTGGAACTCCAGTCGACAAGAGACTAAGAATTTTTTCTTATGCGGATCAAGCAAAACGCAGCCAGCGCTAGAACCATCGAGATTTTTGGAACCGTCGTAATACAATGTCCATATATCATTTCCCGGGTCCTTGGGGGCAGTGGATTGCGGAGGAATTTCGGCTTGGTGTGCGACAGTTTGGGCTTGTTCCTCTGCGACGAGTGTCATTTCAGAAAGGACCTCGGGGCCTACTGCAGACTGAGGAAATCGGTAACATCCAAAAATGGAATCTAGTAAACACATACCAAGTTCCTCCTGGGCAAAGCTGATGGGTTCATTGGTGGCATCCAAATCAATTACATTGTGTTTCATGTATGGTTCACTTTCGACTCTGATTTGGTTGTTTCTCCCCTTGTAAGGCAGCCATAAGTGGGACCAATCTGTGGCAAAGTATCTTTGCAACTTGCTGGACCAGTCCCTGCTAAGCAGTTCACCATAAGCTTCAGGGATGTCAACAACCACAATATCAATACATTGATGGACCCTAGAGTCGGATGAGAGGCGGATGATGACATTATTCAATTCCCCAACGGCTGGTACTTGTGACCTGTCAAGTTGAATGATTTTTGCGTCAGTTTTCTCTGGGAGGATGTTGAGTTTCTTGCACACAGATAGAGGCATGACATTCGTGGATGCACCGGAGTCAACGAGACAATTATGAACGTTGAAATTAAACATCTCAAAAGACAAGAGGAATGGAGGGGTGGATCCCCTCGAATTCGCGTTGACAACGTTCACTATAGATTGGATATCTGGACTGGTTTGTGCAGATGTGTTGCTCACATTTTTCGTATTTTGGTTGTTGGCGAAAGCTTTTAAAATAAGTTCCTTTTGATTTGTGATGCGGGCCAGCTCGTAGAGTGAGATATTAGCTCTAGTATTTTTCATGTCCTCCACTATGTTGTAGCAGGTATCAGTTTGGGGGATAGGTTCGGTAGTGGTTTTCGAGGGTTCTGTCGGGAGCTTGCTCTTGTGACTTGCTTTGCTGTTGCTATTCGTAGGCTTCTCCGGCGTAGATTGTCCTTCGTTGCTAGGGGGAAGAATTTTCCTCAGGAAAGCCCTTTTCTTATCTTCATATGATTGTTCGGGGACAGATCCTTTGCTTCTAAGACTATAATTTCGAGTGGGCTGAGCTTTGGGACTGCCTGCCATGTTGATATCAATGGGAACAAGACTCTCCCCCCCGCGGATTATATCAAAAGTTAGGACAGAGGCTCCTGATTCCCCATCTAGGAGCGAACCTTCATCTCAATCAGAAACATCATCCTCTGTCTGGTTTCCCGGAGTTTGGTCATCCAAAAGTTGGTTAACCACCGCGGTCATGCTGCCAATCCATTGCGGGCACGTTTTTTCGAAATGGGCAGCTTGGTGAAAAGAGCAAAAATTGTCTTTCCCTATTTCTTCCACGTTGAGAGCGGCGCTGGAGTTTGACGGAGGTCTGCTGGTGCTGGGATTACTTTTCTTGAAAAAGGGTTTGGGAGGTTTATTTGTAGTTGAGGTTTCAACGCCCTTTCTCCTTAAGTCAGAGACCTCATTCGTTAGTAGTTTGAGGGTTTTGGCCATACTCTCGAAATCAAAAGTTTCTCTCTCTCTATTAGGGGTGGAAGACTGACCTTTATTAGTGGTTGGTTTGTGATCATCCTTTCCTTCATGGTCCATGACCCCTATTGACAACATGTCCTTTTCTACTGCGAGAGCAGCAGCGTAATTTGCTGTAAGGGTAGCGCGGGCCTCACGTTTGACGAAAACGGCAATATCTCTAGGGAGTGCTTTAGTGTAGTAGTCGATGGTGATAGAATCGTCCAATGCTAAGTTTGGAGGGAATTTTTGCAATATTGTGGCGAAGCGTTGGTTAAAGTCTTTAACCTTCTCTTTTCTGTGACACTTGATGGTGCTCAACTCTGTGAGGAGCATAGAGGGTGTTTTATCCTCTGCAAACTTTTGCAGGAACACGCGACGGAACTGGTTCCATGAAGTAATAGAAGCACTGGGTAGGGAACGGTACCAGGTGGCTGCAAGGTTTATAAGAGTGTGTGGGAACAGTCGACAAGCGACATCATCGGACTGAACTCTCATGATTTGTAGGGCCAGATAGAAACTACTAATATGATCTTCCGCTGAGGTACCTTTCTCAGGATCAAACTTAGGAAGATGCTTCTCCGGGTGTCTAGGCATATCATGGAGAGGACCTAAAAGAGCCAATGGGGATTGAGCCATCCAGGCTAGAGGCTGCACCCTCCTGGGGTGCTGATGATATCGAGTTTCGGCCTCGGATTCACTTCCCGTCCCTGACACTGATGCTCCGTCCTGATGGTGAGAGTGCTCATCTCGGTGTCTTTCACGGTTATTCATGTTTCTAAGGTACTCCCAGTTGTGGAGAGGGGGTCTATTTTGGTTTTGGTGGTGATGATGGTTGGTGTGATGTCTCCGGCCGTGGACCATATCTCCTCTACCTCCACGTCCGTGACCCCTGTTGACCCCACCCTCATTTCTTCGAGGCCTATTTCCTTCCTCTGCATTTCTTCGGGCTGTGTTACCTTCTCTTTCATTTCTTCGACCCCCCTCTCCTTCTTCTCGTGGGGAATACACTTGGTTGTTGTTCCACTGATGTAAGTCAGGCTGAGGTTCGGGGAAAGGTTCCGTATCAGGGAAACCTTCACTATCTTGGAGAACGAGGTCATTTTCCTGGACAGCCCGCCCGAGGTCTTCAATCATGGTATTCACAAGTTCAGGTATGGTGCTGACCAGCACGCCATTGCGAGTGATGTTATCGGCAGGGGTCCTAGTGTGGGCTAAGAATTCCATGATCGGGGCATATCGTAAATCCCTGAAGAGATTACGGGCAACTGGGCGTAAGGATCTCAACTGTTCGTTAGTGATTTCAAAGTATCGAGCTTCCTCCCTTGGAATATCCTCCAAGGGGGGGAGGGTAATTTCGTTATTTATGACCTCCCGGTGGGGAGTTTGTGATGGAATGTCGGTTGTATGCTGGGAGGATGCCATGGCCCTCCTTCTAGCGCCAAAATCTGTTGACGGGAAAATATGTCCGGCCAACAGTAGGGGATCTCCCCGGTAGAAAGTCCCAATTAGACTTTGAACCGTTTGGAGTAGGGATCCCATCCGGGGTGTGGGTCCGGCTACCACTTAAATGACTTTCTCTTCGGTCTCGAGTAACCTGATTGAAACTACAAACATACACTTATTCACATGATACAGAATACATGACTGATGTATCAAACCAATATATGACACTGTGCGTAGCAAGGTAATAGACAAAATGCATACACCCAGGAAGTGTCGTTAGCAACACATCTATGGGGTATGCATGCAGGATAATCTGACCACCAAAGAAACAGTTCTTTATGGCAAGAATATCCCTTAACTTTCCGAAAGATATAACGAAATGCTAATAAAACAATTCATTAACATTCATCATAAGAGTAAATAATAAACTTGAGCATCATCAACACAATCACAGATAGCTATGGTGCATGAATGATACTATTAATAACGCAGATTCATTAATCAAAAGATATTCTGAAACTGTACGCAGAATACACACAGTGTTGTCACAGCTAAACACATCATCCAATCAAAGGGGTTTTAACATGTATTGTATTACATATGACAAGAGTATGATTCTTCGATTACAATGCAATATTGCCCTTCAGTCCCTAAAAGAGAAGCCCCTAACTATGTGCCCCGCAGGGGTATTTATAGATTCAAGACACGCCCTTTAGGCTTTCCGATGCTTCAACTTCCCGACGGTTCAGCTTCCTGCGACCTTTGCCGAACATGCGACTTGTGACTTTTGTGCCGATGCGACCTGCGACCTAGGTGCCCGTGCGACCTGCGACCTGGGTGCCGGTGCGACCTGCGACCTGGGGGCGGTCGCGACTTGCGCCTGAAAAGCTTAGCTATGGAGGTGGTTGTGTGATTGAGGTTTTTGGAACGTCAACTTTCTTACCCTTGAGGAAATCTCGCCAAGTCGGGTAATCCGCTGCTATAGGGGTGACAAGAGGGGTTTCCTCTTTTATTCGATGCATACATTCTAGGGCATTCGGTATCAGAGTCTCCTTCTTCTGAGAGATCAGGATTGAGAGGGAGGCAAGCTTGGTATAGATTTGTACTGGAGTGACAAGCAACCGATTTAGGTTCTCTTGTGATGCCTCGAATCCTGGTGCGGCAGTAGCTTGTCTCACGGGTTGCAGAAAAGACTGAATTTCCTGCTCTACCTGCTCCCAGTCTTTAGTTTCATCCAGTGCCCCTAATGACGGAATGTGATGAAGAGCGTTCATGGAGTCAATACCACTGATCAGGTGATTATATGCAGACATCAATTTGTCCAAATATTTGGCCATCTTGTCTTTGGACTGCATATTCATCCGAATTTGTACTTTGGCTTCTTGTGTATGACTCCAATCCTTCCTAGGCACATGTTCGGGAGCTTCCTGATACTGCGCAGTCCAGTTCATCATTTTGTCCAAAGCTGCCGAGGCTTCCCTGAGCTGCTCATGCTTCTGTTTGGTTTCCTCTCGTGCCTCTGCCAACGGGGCCACTGTTTGTTTTAGGGTGAGCATTTCCTTATATACTTGCCTCATGGTCATTTCCAACACATCACACTCTTTCCTGACCGCCAGTGGGACCTCATTCACTTGGGCGGGCTTACTTTGGAGCTTTAGCATCTCACTTTCTAGTCTCGATTTCTCCTGCTCCGCTGCTTTTAGCCTGTTCTGTAGGGAAATAATCTCCTTGCTCATTATAGTGACATTTTCCTCCGTGGCCGCAGCAAAAGCGGTGCCTGCTGACGCTATCATTACTGGGTTAGTCCTTGTATCTGGGACTATGTCCTTTCCAGTGGCGACCGTAGATATGGCGGGATGGCTTTGCGCCAAGGATTTCCTTTTCTCTTGCCGTATTTTGAAAGAGAATTGGTCAAACGTCAATCTGATCAGGTCGAAGACTTCTTCTTCTTGCTCCCCGGGAAAATCATCAACATTGAGGGTACTTTTCGCACCACCTGAAGGAATCTCCAGGGGAGATATGTCAATGTCGTCTATTAGCTCATCCTCCTCATCCTGTGTTTGACCCTTTTCTTTCTCCTTTTGCCGGCGCTCGGCTTCCGCCTTGTCGTGTTCCTCCTTCTTCCTGTGTTCTGTCTCTGCCTCTACTTCCTTTTCAGCTTTTCTCTTTCGCTCTGCCGCGGCGGCTTGTTCTGCCTTCTTTTGACGATCGACTTTGTCGAGTTATTCCTTAAGTGCTTGTTCTGCCGCCGCCTGTGCCTCCTTTTCCTGTCTTTCCTTTTTCTTTTTCCGCTCTGTCCTGGCATCTTTCTTACGTTTCTCTTCATCCTCCTTCATTTTCTTTTCCTCTTCCTTCTTGGCTTGGGCTTCTGCTGCCCTTTGCTTATCCGAGGTGTCAGGCCCTGTACTGGTCCGTATTCTCTTGTCTTTGGAGGAAGAAGCGCCTCCTAGTTTATGGCTCCTATCTTCTAAATTCTGGTGATCCTCTTCTTCTTGGTCAGAGTCGATCCCCGGAGCTAGATGCCTGTCTGCGTTGTACCAGTTTCTTTTTTCGTCCTCTGCCGGACGCTCGACATGCTGATAACTCCATTTAAAATTTTCCCTTTTACAATGCTCAGGAACTATCCTGACTGGGTCATAAGTTCGGCAATCCAGATTTCTAAAGTGGTAACCTTTTATCTCTTCCCCTTCACGCCCTACTTCTTTGAAGTCCTTGACTATATAAGCACCAATGGTGAGGGGTAAAGCGGGCCAAGGTTTCTTCTTCCCTTTGGAAAGGACATTGGAGAAGCCCGAGGTCATCTGGAAACATACCTCCTGCATGAGCACCTTATCGGTAATAAACTTAGGCAGAGCATGTGGTGCTTTGAATGAGCCAAATACTCGGATGATTGTAAATTCAGCGAATGGAAACCAGTGTGCCACCTGACCTAGTGTCTCCATTGCTCGCCAAGACATGCAGGGGGTGTCTTGGCCAAATAGTTTCCCGTAAAGGGCGGGAATGAATATATGAGAGATTTTCTCGATGTCTGACTTGTACCTGGATTCCCAGAATACCTTGGTCTGCAAATGGATTGCCCGGGTCTGTTTGGAGTCCCAGTTATGTGGCCATCCCTCAACATGCAGCTGGGCACAGACAGCATCTAATAAATACGAAGCCATATAGAATTCTGACGGCGCTCCCTCATCTGGGGCTAAAGCTGAAGCCAAATTTGTGTGCATGGAGCCCATTAATATACCAGCCCAATTGAACCGAGTGCCGTGTACTGTTACGTGTTCCATAATGGTTGCCCATGTTCCGTTGAAAGTGGTGGCGTCCGAACGCCCGTATATTCTGCATAGCATGGCGGCCACTAACTTGTACACCTTCCTCAGACTGGCCACCGGGTACTCCTGGTCTTTTTTGATTTTAAATTTATCTGGTTCTGCCCACCATTTTCTGATTGTATCAACCATCGGCACTTCATTTTCAGAAAACCATCTTGGGGTGAAGTTCACCTTTGGTTTGGGTAGCGAGTAGTAGACCTGTGCTTTTGAACTCTCCAATGTTGCGAAAGCTTTTCCTGCACTATCTCGGATTGCGAAGTTCTTCGGATCCGTCTTCTGTATGATCTAGTCCAACATCTCTGGGCACGGAAAGATGGCGGGATGTGACCCTGCTAGGTGCAATTTGGACTTCTTGACTTTCAGGTATACTTCACGGTCCGGGAGATCTTCTGGGAACTCCTCTTCTGGTATGGCGAACTCACGGTATACTTCATACCACCTAAGGCTATCCTCCTTTGTGAAGGTGCAAAGGGTGTCTCTGTATATTGGCGGTGGAGATGTTTGTATGTCTGTGTCTGACTCTTCCTCCACCACCTGCCTACTTCTCCTTCGGGATACCCGGGGTGCCATATTGCTAGAGTCGGAGAGGACCGGTACTGTGTCTGCTCTGAATTCACCTACTGCATTCAAGACAGAATCCCAGGATGAGAAAGACATGATGATAACAGCTAAAATAGAGTCAACACATACAAAGTTTAATGGACTGTTCTCTGGGAGTCGCTGGGTCGCTGATCCACAAAAAGGACTCACATGCGACCTCGCGACCTTGCGACTAGGTCGCAGGGTCGCAGAGTCGCTAACAGGGCTTTTTGCGACCTTGAGACCTTGCGACCGGGTAGCTAGGTCGCAGGTCGCACTTGAGCCTGCTGGGGGGTTTCGCGCGCGCGCGGTTTTGCGGATAAACTTTCCCTACAGGGAAAAGTACGCGGCTTGAAAGGGTCTAAACTGACAATAAGGCATAGCCATGAGGAATTGGGCAAGAGACGGGTGACCCTGGGGTTTGTGGGAACCAAAACAAAAAAGAAACTCAACCTGAAAACCTACATCCTCTCCAGCAAGTAAATAAGACCGTGGGGAGGCTCAATAATGGCAAGAAATGCTTAAGAAGGAAACATAGGGAGGAAAAGGCAACTTACCCGGAAGAAAACGCGCCAGTCAACCTGTCAGAGTAATTCCACGGTTTTCGCCGCGAGCTACAAATGCGACCTAGCGACCCGACCTTATATAAAAGGTCGCACGTGCGAGTACTAAATGAGGTCGCAAGTTGTAAGTTTGCGACCTCGCGACCTCGCGACCTTAAGGTCGCTGGGTCACAAAGGTCGCTGAGTCGCTAATTCCCTTAATACTTCATTTTGCGACCTTGCGACCTTGCGACCTTAAGGTCGTTGGGTCGCAAGGTCGCAAATTGCTTGACTTCCGACTCTTGCGACCTGGCGACCTCTGCGACCTTAAGGTCGCAAAGTCGCATAGGTCGCATGGGTCGCAAATCATGGATCCGCGACTTAGCGACTTGCTCTTAAAAACTTTACTTGGCTTTTTTCCTTTTTTAATTTCAAAGGGGCTCCAAAAATTTCGAAGTGCGTGTTATGATTTTATGTATTTTTGGAGGGTGTTGTAGGAGCTACAACAAATGGAGATTCACTGGATGAATTCAGAGTCTCTGCTGACGAAGGGTCGATGAGGGAGGAGGGAGGGGTCTAATACTAGCTTGTTCTTTTACCTCAGAGTTTACACCTTCCTTCCTTTGCCACCCCGCATAGTTGCCTGCCCTTTTGGCTTATTGGGTGCAGATCAACCGAATTTTAATTCCTCACGCTCCAGGTTCGAGAGGGTCGGGGAAACCTTGGACAACTGCAGGGTCCGGTACAATTATTTCGTCCTCATGGTGTTGCTCCGCTGCCAGCGAACCTCTCGGCTCCGGCGGAGTCACTGCCTAAGGAGTCGTGAACGTTGCTCCGCTGCCAGCGAGCCTGGTCAGTACCCCGGCGGAGTCGTTACAACACCTCTCTGCACAGGAAGCCTTTCTCAATCCTTTACCCTTTATTTTTGTGTGATTGCACTTATTTGAGAATGTGCCTGTGGCACTTATTTAGATGGGCATATTTTGCCTGGGCGGATGAGGGATCCCGAATTATTTTGCTTGCAGAGAGGTTGCTCCTGGTCTCATATGAGGACTCGGGTTTTTCCCGGATGACCTGCAATTCTCTTGAGTTAGCCCTGTTCCCTCACGATCCGGTTGCTGCTATGCAAGACCTTCTCTGCCTGCACCCTTTCGAAGCCGCTAGGTGGTTCCTTATGCTTGAAGACTCTAGTAAGGCCGTGTACTATCCTTAGGTGCCCATTACAAGCGAGTTTCGACTGCCCCGTGTTTTGCGGGAAGGGCCTTTCATCAGCATAGAACCTCTTCAAGGAGTGAGCCAGTTGCGGGCAGCTTAGACAAGGTTTTCTTTGAAGAGTTAGAGAAAGAGTTTTTTTTTTTTTTTTTTTTTTTAACAAGTACAAAATGCGACTTTTATGATACAGGGGGGAAAACAGCCCTTTGAGGGCTATTCAAGTAAAATAGTGTTTGAGGTCATGCCCGTTTACCGGGAGGACCTCGACTTTTCCTTCCAGAGTTTGCAATCGGAAAGTATGGGGACCCACCTTTTCTTTAACCTAAAAGGGACCTATCCATAGTGCTTGAAATTTGGCATGTTTTCCTTTCTCTTCGTGAGCTTTATCCCACTTTAGGACAAGATCTCCTACTTCAAATTTTTTATCTCCTGCAGATTTTTTATCGAACCATTTCTTGATCCGACTCTGGTGGATGGCGAATTTCTCCCGGGTTTTCTGTCTTTCCTCTTCTAATTTCAGCAGGGTGTCAATGCGGGTTTGCAAGGCGGGGCAAGGGGTACCATGACACTCTTGAGACAACTGCAGAGCAGGAAGAGACAAATTGGGCGGGAGGACAGCTTCTTTCCCATACACGAGAAAATATGGTGAGGTGCCTATTGAGGACTTAGGGGTGACGCGATCAGCCCAAAGTGCATTTTGGAGAGCATTATGCCAGTTGCGTTGGTGAGACAGTAAGGTCTTTTTAATGATGCGAATCAGATTTTTATTGGTTGATTCCGCTAGACCATTTCCCTGGGGATAGTATTTTGCAGAGTGTTTAAGAACGATACCATTTTCTAAAGCAAAATCATATAATTTAAAAGATGAAAAATATGTTGCATTATCAAAAACCAAGGAAGTCGGAACGCCAAACCTGGTAATGATGGAATGAATGACAAATTGCATTACCTCCTGGTCGTTGACTTGGCGTAATGGTACTGCTTCAACCCACCTGGTGAAATAATCAGTGGCTGTCAGGATGTACCTGTGTTGCTTAGAAGAGTGGGGTAAGATCTCACCAATGACGTCCAGACCCCATTGTTGAAAAGGTTCTTCTACTGCTACTGACAACAAAGGGGCAGCGGGACGCGCTTCTCGGCTTGCGAATTTCTGGCATTGAATGCATTTTCGAACATATGCGTGGGCGTCTCTGAAAAGAGTTGGCCAATAATAACTTGCTCGCATTATTTTATGAGCCGTAGTATCCCCGGCAAAATGACCTCCTGCTGGTCCATCATGCAGCTCGATTAAGATTTTCTGAGCTTCATCATATTCCAAGCAGCGTAACATGACCCCATCGGAATGTTTCCTGAAGAGCTTCCCTTGGATTATCTGGTAAGATGCAGCTTTGAGTCTAATTGCACGTTTCTGCCGGGCATTCAGAGCGGGGTCCAATGTACCATGTGCTAAATATTCTGAAATATCCGAGTACCAAGAAGGGTTCCTTATCTGAGGTACGACGTCGGTTTGGTACATATCAATTTCTTGTTCCCAATTACCTTCTTCAACCTGGTGGGAACTTGCGGCCTCTGCAGCCATTTGGCATAGACCTTTTCCTTTAACTGTGCGTCCTGGCTTAAACTCTAAGTCGTATTCTTGCATACACGCAACCCAGTTCCCTCGTCTCTCGCCCAGCTCTTGCTGCATGAACAGTGATCGAACAGCTGGGTGAGGAACGTGAACCGTGACATGGTTTTTTAGGATGTATGGTCTGAAATGTTTGACTGCTTTATATACCGCATAGGCCTGTTTTTCGATTTCGGGATAATTAAATTTAGCCCCTTGCAAACCAGTGCTCATGAATGAAATGGGGCGCTCGTCATTATTTCTGTCCTTTTGCGTGAGTACAGCTGCTAGGGACGAATCCGAAGCGAAAGTATACAAGCTAAAATCTCTGCCGAAATCTGGGCTCTGGAGGGAAGGTGCTTCGGCTATGGCTTTCTTGATCTGGTCGAAAGCTTCCTTTTCGGGCTGATTCCATTTGAAGGTAGCATTTTTCTTTATCATTCCCTGTAGTGGTTTAACTATCTGGGCGAAATCTGATATAAACTTACGTACAAAATTGATCTTTCCCAAAAAGGACTGCATTGCTTTCTTACTGCTGGGGGGAGAAATCTGAGCAATGGCTTTCGCATGTTCTGGATCAACGACAATGCCTTGCTTAGTTATGATGTGACCCAGTAGATTTCCCTCCGTTACGGCAAAAACGCTCTTCTTTGGGTTGAGCGAGATGCCGTATTTTCTGCACCTTTCGAAGATCTGTCTGAGGTGACGCAAATGATCCCCCCGGCGTTTAGAGAACATGGTAACATCATCCAAGTAGACTACCACACTTTGGCCTATCAGACCCCTGAATGCTATATCCATAGCTCTTTGGAACGTTGCTCCTGCGTTGATTAATCCAAAAGGCATGCGCCTGTAAGCGAAAGTTCACCACTTAGTCCGAAAGGTAGTCTTTAACCTATCTGGTTCAGCCACCAGTACCTGATTGTAACCAGAGAATTCGTCCAACAGAGAGAACATCTCTGACCCGGACACTGCTTGTAATATTTGCTCCATAGGGGGTACCGGGTAATTATCTTTATTCGAGGCCCGGTTTAAGTTTCGGAAATCTATGCATAAGCGAATTTCACCTGACTTCTTCCGTACCGGAACCAAATTGGACACCCATGTGGAATGGCGAACTTTAAATATAATGCGTGCATCTAAAATTTTTTTGAGTTCCTTCAGAATCAGTGGTTCCATCGTAGGGTGTACTTTCCTGAGCTTTTGTTGGAAAGTTTTTACATTTTCTTTGATGGGTATCACATGTTGTATGATTCGAGTATCGTACGTGCGTGATTCCTCATATGTCCAAGCGAACACGTCACGATATTTGCGAAATAGCTGAGTGAAATCCTGAGCCTCTTGGGGGGTGCAGTCCTTCCCAAGGTTTACGAATTTAGGATTATCCTCTGATCCCAAGTTTACTTGTCGATGAGCTAAGATAGAGCTCTGTACTTTGGCATTTGGGGGGCCACGGAAGCGGTTTTGCAGATCAAAAAGCTTCTCAAGCGATACCACCCCTTTAGGCATGGGGTTTCCTTTGACTTTCTCATACTCCTTTTGCATAGCTTGGTCGTGCTCATCTTCATCTATAGCAGCATCTTTGAATATCTCTGAGTTGCACATAAATTCCAGCACCTGTTGATCATCATCAAAAACACGCAAGTTAGTGATATTGTCTGGCACGGAGGGTTTATACATAACTTCAATAGAGAAACCGTCCCTCAAAGGGGTAAATCTTGCGGCAGCATTAGCTAGAGTATCTGCCACTGCATTATGCATTCTTAGAACAGATTTAATTCCAAAAGCGTCAAAAGCAGAAATGAGCCGCCATACCTCTTGCTGATACGCCTTTAAATGTGGAGACAAACAGTGAATAGTATTGCGTACCTGCCGAGTGATAATCTCGGAGTCTCCAATGACCCGTAAGCATTTTACCTTCAAATCCAACGCCCTTTTAAGCCCAAGGATCAAAGCTTCATACTCGGCAGTGTTGTTGGTGCATTGGAACTCCAGCCGACAGGAGATTAAGAATTTATTCTTATGAGGATCAAGCAAAACGCAGCCAGCGCCAGAACCATCGAGATTTTTGGAGCCGTCGTAATACAAGGTCCATATGTCACTTTCCGGGCACTTGGGGGTAGTCGACTGCGGAGGCATTTTGGCTTGGTGTGAGACAGTTTGGGCTTGTTCCTCTGCGACGAGTGCCATTTCAGATTGGACCTCGGGGCCTACTGAAGACTGAGGAGGTCGGTAACATCCAAAAATGGAATCTAGAAAACACATACCAAGTTCCTCCTGGGCAAAGCTGATGGGTTCATTTGTGGCATCCAAATCAGTTACAGTGTGTTTCATGTATGGTTCGCTTTCGACTCTGATTTGGTTATTTCTCCCCTTGTACGGTAGCCATAAGTGGGACCAATCTGTGGCAAAGTATCCTTGCAACTTGCTAGACCAGTCCCTGCTAAGCAGTACACCATAAGCTTCAGGGATGTCAACTACCACAATATCAATACATTGATGGACCCTAGAGTCGGATGAGAGGCGGATGATGACATTGTTCAATTCCCCAACGGCTGGTACTTGAGACCTGTCAAGTTGAATAATTTTTGCGTCAGTTTTCTCTGGGAGGATGTTGAGTTTCTTGCACACAGATAGAGGCATGACATTCGTGGATGCGCCGGAGTCAACGAGACAATTATGAACATTGAAATTAAACATCTCAAAGGACAAGAGGAATGGAGGGGTGGATACTCTCGAATTCGCGTTGACATCGTTCACTATAGATTGGATATCTAGACTGGTTTGTGCAGATGTGTTGCTCACAGTTTTCGTACTTTGGTTGTTGGCGAAAGCTTTTAAAATAAGTTCCTTTTGATTTGTGATGCGGGCCAGTTCGTATAGTGATATATTAGCTCTGGTCTTTTTCATGTCCTCCACTATGTTGTAGCTGGTATCGGTTTGGGGACTAGGTTCAGTAGTGGTCTTCGAGGGTTCCACCGGGAGCTTGGTCTTGTGACTTGCTTTGTTGTTACCATTTGTAGGTTTCTCCGGCGTAGCTTGTCCTTCGTTGTTAGGGGGAAGAATTTTCCTCAGGAAGGCCCTTTTCTTGTCTTCATATGATTGTTCGGGGACAGATCCTTTGCTTCTAAGACTATAATTTCGAGTGGGCTGAGCCTTGGGACTGCCTGCCATGTTGATATCAATGGGAACAAGACTCTCCCCCCCGCGTATTATATCAAAAGTTAGAACAGAGGCTCCTGGTTCCCCATCTAGGAGCGAGCCTTCATCTCGATCAGAAACATCATCCTCTGTCTGGTTTCCCGGAGTTTGGTCATCCAAAAGTTGGTTAACCACCACGGTCATGCTGCCAATCCATTGCGGGCACGTTTTTTCGGAATGGGCAGCTTGGTGAAAAGAGAAAAAATTGTCTTTCCCTATCTCTTCCACGTTGAGAGCGGCACTGGAGTTTGACGGAGGTCTTCTGGTGTTGGGATTACCTTTCTTGAAAAAGGGTTTTGGGGGTTTATTTGTAGTTGAGGTTTCAACGCCCTTTCTCTTTAAGTCAGAGACCTCATTCGTTAGAAGTTTGAGGGTCTTGGCCATACTCTCGAAATCAAAAGTTTCTCTCTCTCTATTAGGGGTGGAAGACTGACCTTTTTTGGTGGTTGGTTTGTGATCATCTTTTCCTTCATGGTCCATGACTCCTATCGACAACATGTCCTTCTCTACCGCGAGAGCAGCAGTGTAATTTGCTGTAAGGGTAGCGCGGGCTTCACGTTTAACGAAAACGGAAATATCCCTAGGGAGAGCTTTAGTGTAGTAGTCGATGGTGATAGAATCGTCCAATGCTAAGTTTGGAGGAAATTTTTGCAATATTGTGGCGAAGCGTTGGTTAAAGTCTTTAACCTTCTCTTTTCTGTGACACTTGATGGTGCTTAACTCTGTAAGGAGCATAGAGGGTGTTTTATCCTCTGCAAACTTTTGCAGGAACACGCGACGGAATTGGTCCCATGAAGTAATAGAAGCACTGGGTAGGGAACGGTACCAGGTGGCTGCAAGGTTTACAAGAGTGTGTGGGAACAGTCGACAAGGGACATCATCGGACTGAACTCTCATGATTTGTAGGGCCAGATAGAAACTACTAATATGATCTTCCGCTGAGGTACCTTTCTCAGGATCAAATTTAGGAAGATGCTTCTCCGGGTTTCTAGGCATATCATGGAGAGGACCTAAAAGAGCCAATGGGGATTGAGCCATCCAGGCCAGGGGCTGCACCCTCCTGGGGTGCTGATGATATCGAGTTTCGGCCTCGGATTCACTTCCCGTCCCTGACACTGATGCTCCGTCCTGATGGCGAGAGTGCTCATATCGGTGTCTTTCACGGTTATTCATGTTTCTAAGGTACTCCCAGTTGTGGAGAGGGGGTCTATTTTGGTTTTGGTGGTGATGATGGTTGGTGTGATGTCTCCGGCCGTGGACCATATCTCCTCTACCTCCACGTCCGTGACCCCTATTAACCCCACCCTCATTTCTTCGGGGCCTATTGCCTTCTCTTACACTTCTTCGGGCTGTGTTAACTTCTCTCTCGTTCCTTCGACCCCCCTCTCCTTCTTCAAGCAGATCGTACACTTGGTTGTTGTTCCACTGATGTAAGTCAGGCTGAGGTTCAGGGAAAGGTTCAGTATCAGGGAAACCTTCACTATCTTGGAGAATGGGGTCATTTTCCTGGACTGCCCGCCCGAGGTCTTCAATCATGGAGTTCACGAGTTCGGGTATGGTGCTGACAAGCACTCCATTACGGGTGATGTTCTCAGTAGGGGTCCTAGTGTGAGCTAGAAACTCCATGATGGGGGCATATCGTAAATCCCTGACGATATTACGGGCAACGGGGCGTAAGGATCTCAACTTTTCGTTGGTGATTTCAAAGTATCGAGCCTCCTCCCTCAGAATATCCTCTAAGGGGGGGAGAGGAGGTTCGTTATTTATGACCTCCCGGTGGGGAGTTTGTGATGGAATATCTTTCGTATGCTGGGAGGATGCCATGGCCCTCCTTCTAGCGCCAAATCTGTTGACGGGAAAATATGTCCGGCCAACAGTAGGGGATCTCCCCGGTAGAAAGTCCCAATTAGACTTTGAACCGTTTGGAGTAGGGATCCCGTCCGGGGTGTGGGTCCGGCTACCACTTAAATTACTTCTCTTCGGTCTCGAGCAACCTGATTGAAACTACAAACATACACCTATTCACATGATACAGAATACATGACTGATGTATCAAACCAATATATGACACTGTGCGTAGCAAGATAATAGACAAAATGCATACACTCAGGAAGTTTCGTTAGCAACACATCTATGGGGTATGCATGCAGGATAATCTGACCATCAAAGAAACAGTTCTTTATGGAAAGAATATCCCTTAGCTTTCCGAAATATATAACGAAACACTAATAAAACAGTTCATTAACATTCATCATAAGAGTAAATAATAAACTTGAGCATCATCAACACAATCACAGATAGCTATGGTGCATGAATGATACTATTAATAACACAGATTCATTAATCAAACGATATTCTGAAACTGTACGCAGAATACACACAGTGTTGTCACAGCTAAACACATCATCCAATCAAAGGGGTTTTAACATGTATTGTATTACATATGCCAAGAGTATGATTCTTCAATTACAATGCAAATATTGCCTTTCAGTTCAAAAGAGAGAAGCCCTGAACTATGTGCCCTGCAGGGGTATTTATAGATTCAAAACACGCCCTTTAGGCTTTCCGACGGTTCAACTTCCCGACGGTTCAGCTTCCTTGCGACCTTTGCCGAAAATGTGACCTGCGACCTAAGTGCCGATGCGACCTGCGACCTAAGCGCCGGTGCGACCTGCGACCTGTGTGCCGGTGCGACCTGCGACCTGGGAACGGTCGCGACTTGCGCCTGAAAAGCTTAGCTTATGGAGGTGGTTGTGTGATTGAGGTTTTTGGAACGTCAACTTTCTTGCCCTTGAGGAAATCTCGCCAAGTCTGGTAATCTGCTGTTATAGGGGCGACAAGAGGGGTTTCTTCTTTTATTCGATGCATACATTCTAGGGCATTCGGTATCAGAGTCTCCTTTTTCTGAGAGATTAGGATTGAGAGGGAGGCAAGCTTGGTATAGATTTGTACTGGAGTGACAAGCAACCGATTTAAGTTCTCTTGTGATGCCTCGAATTCTGGTGCGGAAGCAGCTTGTCTCACGGGTTGCAGAAAAGATTGAATTTCCTGCTCTACCTGCTCCCAGTGTTTAGTTTCATCCAGTGCCCCTAATGACGGGATGTGATGAAGAGCGTTGATGGAGTCAATACCACTGATCAGATGATTATATGCAGACATCACTTTGTCCAAATCTTTGGCCAGCTTGTCTTTGGACTGCATATTCATCCGAATTTGTACTTTGGCTTCTTGTGTATGACTCCAATCCTTCCTAGGCACATGTTCGGGAGCTTGCTGATACTGCGCAGTCTAGTTCATCATTTTGTCCAAAGCTGCCGAGGCTTCCCTGAGCTGCTCATGCTTCTGTTTGGTTTCCTCTCGTGCCTCTGCCAACGGGGCCACTGTTTGTTTTAGGGTGAGCATTTCCTTATATACTTGCCTCATGGTCATTTCCAACACATCACACTCTTTCCTGACCGCCAGTGGGACCTCATTCGCTTGGGCGGGCTTACTTTGGAGCTGTAGCATCTCACTTTCTAGTCTTGATTTCTCCTGCTCCGCTGCTTTTAGCCTGTTCTGTAGGGAAATAATCTCCCTGCTCATTCTAGTGACATTTTCCTCCGTGGCCGCGGCAAAAGCGGTGCCTGCTGACGCTATCATTACAGGGTTAGTCCTTGTATCTAGGACTATGTCCTTTCCAGTGGCGACCGTAGATATGGCGGGATGGCTTTGCGCCAAGGATTTCCTTTTCTCTTGCCGTATTTTGAAAGAGAATTGGTCAAATGTCAATCTGGTCAGGTCGAAGACTTCTTCTTCTTGCTCCCCGGGAAACTCATCAACATTGAGGGTACTTTTCGCGCCACCTGAAGGGATATCCAAGGGAGATAGGTCAATGTCATCTATTAGCTCGTCCTCCTCATCCTGTGTTTGATCCTTTTCCTTTTCCTTTTGGGCGCTTGCTTCCGCCTTGTGTGTTCCTCTTCTTCTCGTTCTATCCTGCCTTTGCTTCCTTTTCGGCTTTCTCTTTCGCTACCTTGCCGCGGCGGCTTCGTCACCGCAACTAACGACGATCGACTGTGGAAGTTCTTCCTTAAGTGCCTTTTCTGCCGCCGCCTGTGCCTCCTTTTCCTGTCTTTCCTTCTCCTCTTCCTTTTTCTTTTTTCGCTCTGTCCTGGCATCTTTCTTACGTTTCTCTTCATCTTCCTTCTTCTTCTTCTCCTCTTCCAGTTTGGCTTGGGCTTCTTCTTCCCTTTGCTGATCTGTGGTGTCAGGCCCCGTACTGGTCTGTGTTTTCTTATCTTTGGAGGAAGAAGAGCCTCCTAAATTCTGGTGATCTTCTCCTTCTCGGTCAGAGTCGATCCCTGGGGCTAGATGCCTTTCTGCGTTGTACCAGTTTCTTTTTTCGTCCTCTGCCGGGCGCTCGACGTGTTGATAACTCCATCTAAAATTGGCCCTTTTACAATGCTCAGGAACTATCCTGACTGGGTCATAAGTTCGGCAATCCAGATTTCTGAAGTGATAACATTTTACCTCTTCCCCTTCACGCGCTACTTCTCTGGAGTCCTTGACTGTATAAGCACCAATGGTCAGAGGTAGAGCGGGCCAAGGTTTCTTCTTCCCTTTGGAAGAGTCGTAGGCTTGAGGTCATCGGGTATACTCATGGCTTTGTTGTGATGGCGTCGGCAGGCAGGGGAACGTGTGGGTGGCAGATAGGCAAAACTCGGATGATTGTGAATTCAGCGAATGGAAACCAGTGTGCCACCTGACCTAGTGTCTCCATTGCTCGCCAAGACATGCAGGGGGTGTCTTGACCAAATAGTTTCCCGTAAAGGACGGGAATGAATATATGAGATATTTGCTCGATGTCTGACTTGTACCTGGATTCCCAGAATACCTTGGTCTGCAAATGGATTGCCCAGGTCTGTTCAGAGTCCCAGTTATGTGGCCACCCCTCAACATGCAGCTGGGCACAGACAGCATCTAATAGATACGAAGCCATATAGAATTCTGACGGCGCTCCCTCATCTGGGGCTAAAGCTGAAGCCAAATTTGTGTGAATGGAGCCCATTAATATACCAGCCCAATTGAACCGAGTGTCGTGTACTGTTACGTGTTCCATAATGGTTTCCCATGTTCCGTTGAAAGTGGTGGCGTCCGAACGTCCGTATACTCTGCACAGCATGGCGGCCACTAACTTATACACCTTCCTCAGACTGGCCACCGGGTACTCCTGGTCTTTTTTGATTTTAAATTTATCTGGTTCCGCCCACCATTTTCTGATTGTATCAACCATCGGCACTTCATTTGCAGAAAACCATCTCGGGGTGAAGTTTACCTCTGGTTTGGGTAGCGAGTAGTAGACCTGTGCTTTTGAGCTCTCCAACGTTGCAAAAGCTTTACCTCCACTATCCCGGATTGCGAAGTTCTTAGGATCCGTCTTCTGTATGATCCAGTCTAACATTTTTGGGCACGGAAAGATGGCGGGGTGTGACCCTGCTAGATGCAATTTGGATTTCTTGACCTTCAGGTATACTTCCCGGTCCGGGAGATCTTCTGGAAACTCATCTTCTGTTATGGTGAACTCGCGGTATACTTCATACCACCTAAGGCTATCCTCCTTTGCGAAGGTGCAGAGGGTGTCTCTGTATATTGGTGGAGGAGATGTTTGTATGTCTGTGTCTGAATCTTCCTCCACCACCTGCTTACTTCTCCTTCGGGATACCCGGGGTGCCATATTGCTAGAGTCGGAGAGGACCGGTATCGTGTCTGCTCTAAATTCACCTGTTGCATTCAAGAAAGAATCCCAGGATGAGAAAGACATGATGATAACGGCTAAATATAGTCTACACATGCGGAATTTAATTAACTGTTCTCAGGGGGGGCGCAGGGTCGCAGATCTGCAAAAGCACTCACATGCGACCTCGCGACCTGGCGACTAGGTCGCAGGGTCGCAGAGTCGGTAAATGGGGGTCATGCGACCTTTGCGACTTTGCTACCAGGTCGCTGGGTCGCAAGTCGCACTTGAGCCTGCCGGGGGTTTTCGCGCGGTTTTGGTTTTGCGGATAATCTTTCCCTACCGAGAAGCATACGCGGCTGGAAAGGGTCTAAACTTGAAATAAGGCACAACCATGAGGAAATGGGCAAGACACAGGTGACCCGGAGGTTTATGGGAACCAAAAAAGGAATAAAACTCAACCTGAAAACCTATCTGCTCACCAGCAAGTAATTGAGATCATGGGGTGGCTAGATTTAAGCAAGAAATGCTTGGAAAGGAAACATAGGGAGGAAAAGGCAACTTACCCGGAAGAAAACGCGCCAGCCGACCTGTCAGAGCAATTCCACGATTTTCGCAGTGAGTCACAAATGCGACCTAGCGACCTGCCCTTATAAAAAGGAGTCGCACGTGCGAGCAATAAATGAGGTCGCAAGTTGGTAGTTTGCAACCTCGCGACCTTAAGGTCGCTGGGTCGCAAGGTCGCTGAGTCGCTAATTCCCCTAATACTTCATTTTGCGACCTTGCGACCTTGCGACCTTAAGGTCGCTAGGTCGCAAGGTCGCAAATTGCCTGACTTCCAACTCTTGCGACCTGGCGACCTGGCGACCTTAGGGTCGCAGAGTCGCATAGGTCACATGGGTCGCAAATCATGGATCCGCGACTTAGCGACTTGCTCTTAGAAACTTTACTTGGCTTTTTTCTCCTTCAGTTTCAAAAGGGGCTCCAAAAATTTTGAAGTGTGTGTTATTATTTTTTGTATTTTTGGAGGGTGTTGTAGGAGCTATAACACTTCCCTTCTTCATTTCTTCACTATACCGAGGAGTGCAATTTCCCCGAAAGATAATAAGCACAGATTTTAGCAGAGGATTTAACAACAATATCTCTGAACAAAAATATATATAAATTTTACATTAAAATCCCTTTTATTATGAAGGAAACATGAACGAAAGCTAATTAAATGTAAAATATTTATCCATTCAAGACCCATTAACATCACCTTAAAATCTCTTAATAAAAAGACATAAAACGTTTAATTGAAAATATTGGCGGGCCACATGAATATCGCCACATTGGACTTCAGAGCAAGGATATCAGAAGTGAAATTGAAATAAATTTATGATATTCCACTATTTCAAAATGGAGAGGCCCGATATAAATACTCTGATATATAAATACCCTGATATATAAAGACTCCAACATAAAAACCCTGAGATAAATATTTTATTATATATGAGTTTTTTTATTTTCGGAAGTTCATTTCTCGTAAGTTTTATTAAAATGATGTTACAATATGCTAGAGCCCCGATATATAATATTCCGATAATAATATTAAAATAAATAAAATTTCCCTCGGGAGACTAGATTTTGGAAAGGCGTCATCTCGTAACACTTTTAGAAAAAGGTCCTATTATGGAAGCGCCGATAAAACATTGCCTAAATGTGAAATATCGGAAACTAACCTCGGGTTTTACTCCCTTTGGAGTCTTGGGCATTATAATTTCGGGAAAGCTAATTCTCATAACGCCTATTATAAAGGGTCATGATATAGCTCCTCCAATGCATTTGTCCCGATCAAGGCAACTTTATTTTCCTTCTTAAAAATCATACCTAGGTTAATTTCTAACTTATTATTTTTTTTCATATTATGAAAAATAAAATGGTCCCCATTATTTATTATTCCTAGAAGTTAAATAAAAATTGTGGGGTTGTTATTTGCTACAACACACCCCAACAATTAGAGGAAAAAAGAGAAAAAGGGCTTTGTTACAATTGTGATAGAAAATACAATAAAGGTCATAAGTGTGCTAAGAAGAAATTATTTTACATAAATTGTGAAGAGGAGGAAGAAAAGGAATAAGGAACATCAAAAGAAGAAGATATACACTAGAAACCAATCCAAGGGGCTAAAAAAGAAGAAATTTGGCCATATCTTGTGATGCATTAGCAGGAATTACCACTCCTCAAACTCTCAAGATATAAGGATATATTAAGAAGAAAAAGGTAATAATGTTGATTCGGGTAGTACCCATAACTTTTTCATTTTAAGATAGCCAAGGAGTTGAATTGCTTTTTATATCCAACACCAGATTTCCAAGTGATGGTTGAAAATGGAGGAACCGTAAATTTATCAGGGAAGTACCATAATATCAATGTAACCATGAGGTAATATGTATTCAATAGTCCAATGCTTTCCCTTCCAATTTTTGGTGTTTATTTTGTATTAGGATTCTAATGGTTCCAATCTTTAGGGACGACAAATTTTAATTTTCAAGAACTTTTCTTGAATTTTTTCTCGGAAGGAAAGGAAATTGAATTAAGGGGTATCATAGTGAAACTAGGAAGATAATTACCTCTAATGGCATGACAAATATTTTGAAGAAGGAACAATGAGGGGTAATTGTTCAATTATTCTCACTAGAAGTTTAAACATCTAGATCGTCCATTTCTCGAGATCTTCAAGAATCCTTGACAATCATTCCAAGGTATTTGAGACTCCCAAATTTCTCTGACATATTCATGATCATGATCATGTTATTCACTTGATTCCCAGAAGTGTTCTCCAAAAAACAGACCTTACATATATCACTATGCCCAGAAGAGTGAAATTGAATGTATGGTTGCATAAATTCTAGAGGCAGGTATAATTCACCCTAGCCAAAGTTCCTTCTCTTCTCAAGTAGTATCGGTGCCAAGAAGGATGGATCATAGTGTATGTGTCTAGACTATAGAGAGCTCAATAAGCTCACTATTAAAGATCAATTTCCCATTCTTGTCATTGATGAATTTTTGGATGAACTGCATGGAGCAATTTACTTCACCAAGCTAGATCTTCACTCAAGATATCATCAATATTGAATGAAGACAAAAGACATGTTGAAACCAAACTTCAAAAATCATGAAGGTCATTATGAATTTTTGGTCATGCCTTTTGGTCTTACTAATGCACCTTCCACATTTCAAATTTTTATGTATTCCATTTTCAAACCATTCCTATTTGTGTTAGTATTTTTTATCATATACTAATCTACAAAAAATCTTGGAAATATCATCTTCAACGTGTTGACAAGGTGCTCAAACTATAGGAGGAGAAACAATTGTATGAAAAACCCTCCAAATGTTTCTTTGGGTCATATTTTATCTCATGAGGGTGTTAAGGTAGGCCCTAACAAAATTAAATCCATAAAGGAATGGAAAATCCCCACCACCTTAAGGAATATTCGAGGATTACTTAGGTTGACAGGGTATTATCACAATTTTGTTAGGAATTATGGGAAAATAGTAGCACCACTAACAACATTACTGAAAAAGATGCATTTTTTTTTATTACAGAAAAAACTAAGTCCTTTGAACATCTTAAAGAGGCGATGTGTCAAGCTTCGATATTAGCTACACCAAACTTCAAAAAAACCTTTATTATGGAATGTGATGCCTCAAGAAATAGCTTTGGTGTTGTTTTAATGCCAGAAGGAAGACCAATTTCTTTTTAAATTTTTCCAATCAAGGGAAAGTATTTACATAAACCTATATACGAGAATGAAATGTCGGAAATACTACATGATCTAAAGAAATGGCATCCTTACCTAATAGGAAGACACTTCAAGGTAAAAAAAATCATGATAGTCTTAAATAATTTTGGAACAAATATTATCTTCAGAAGAGCAACAAAAAAGGGTCACAAATATGTTGGGTTATGACTTTGAAATCATCTATAGGAAATGGAAACAAAATGTTGCTGCATATGCACTCTCAAGAAGGGATGAGGATGTGGAAGCATCGCTCTGTGCCATTTATATTATCCAACCCGATTGGATAACTAAAGTAAGGGATGAATGAAATAATGACAAAGAGGTTTGGACAATTATTCAAAATTTGCAACAAAATCCTAGTGTATCTGACATATTTATGTAGAAAAATGATTCATTATGGTACAAATATCTCTTATATCTATGTAAGATCTCCCAACTCAAACAAAAGGTTCTTTTGGAATTACACACCTCTCATATAGGAGGGCACTCAGGATTTTTAAAAACTTACCACAGGGTGAATAAGGATTTTTTTTGGGATGTCCTTAAATATGATACTATGAAAATTGTCACAGCACAATGTTTGGTTTGCCAACAAAATAAAGTTGAGACAATTAAGACCTCGGGTCTTTTACAAACATTAGTCATTCCAAGTCAATGTTGGGAGGAAGTCTCAATGGATTTTATCATAGGTTTACCCAAGTCTGAAGGAAAGAGTGTCATCATGGTGGTAGTTGATAGACTTTTCAAGTAAGCACACTTTTGTGCACTATCTCATCCTTTCAAAGCCACTACAATCACTACAAAATTTAAGGAAACATTTTAAAATCTACATGGAAACCCAAAGATTATTGTAAGTGACAGAGATCCCATTTTCACTAGAAATTGTTGGACAAAATTATTTCCTTGTCTTGGTACTCAATTAGCTCATAGCTCATCTTATCGTCCTTAATCCAATGGCCAAACTAGGATAGTGAAAAAATGTTTGGAATGATATCATTGTTGCTTTGTATCTGATAAACAAGCACAACGGGTCATGTGGTTACCTATGGCAGAATGGTGGTATAACACTTCCATCCATACCACGTCAAAAATGACCCCATTTATGGTGCTATATGGATATCATTCATCGTCCATCATATTATCTTTAAGATACAATTCTAAGATTAAAGTAGTGGAATATCACATTTATCATAAACAAAAAGTTATCCAAATCTTAAAGGATAACTCAACTCTAGTGTAGAACCGAATGAAACAATAGCCAGATCAACATTGCAGTGAAAGAAGTTTTGATGTGGGTGATTGGGTATTTTTAAAACTACAACCATATAAACAAATGTCCCTCAAGCAAGCCAAGAAGGATAATAAATTATCACCCAAGGACTATGGCCCTTACAAGGTATTGCAAAGGATTAGTACTATGGCATACAAATTGGAGTTTCCTGCATCTTCGTGAGTACACTCATTTTCCCATATTTCAAGATTAAATAAGGTTATAGGTGAAAATATCCTAGTTCAAACTATGTTGGAAAAACTTGATGAGGAAGAAAAAATCATATTGGAACCTTAAGCAATCACATAAACACAAATATTATAGCTACATAATATCATCAATTTCAAAGTATCTTATTAAGTGGAATAACTTACTTGTTGAAGTTTCCACATGGGAGGATGATTATTTCATACAAAAGCATATATAATTACTCAAGAATTGAGGAAAAAATCTTTCTTAGGGAGAGGGGCATGTTAGGTCCCTATACTACTAGCGTAGCCCCCATAATGTTATTTTTGTGCCCCATAGAACCCCCATATTTTTATTTTTGTGCACCATAGAAACCCAATATTGTTGTTGTAGAACCTTTACATCATTATTGTTGTGTAGGCCTAATTATATTTTAACCCTTTAGCCTCCTATATATACCAAAGAGCTCTTTTCATTTGAATCATCCAAGAATTTTTCATTTTTGTAATGTAAAAGGGGGTTTCCCCCTCGAAGAGACTTATTTTCAAGTCGTTTATCTATATTTGATTCTATTTTGTGATCTAGTTACATAACATTGGGGTCACATTGCCACATACCCCAACTCATTAACCAGGTGGAGCAATGGAAACCCAACAACCCTTGTCTCAGTTTTCACCCAATCTGTTATGTAACCAAATCACAAAATAGAAGAAAAGATAGATCAACGACTTGAAAATAAGCCTCTTGGAGAGGAAAACCTCATTTTGCATCACATAAATGAACAATTCCTGGATGATTCAAATGAAAAGAAATCCTTGGTATATATAGGATTCAAAGGTATGAAACATATATAGGGCTTTCATAACAATAATAATTTAAGGGCACAACAATAACAATAGTGGGCTTCTATGGGGCACAACAATACAAATATGGGGGCTACAGTAGTATTATAGGGACCTAACATCCCCCTCTCCTTCAAAAAAGTGTTGTTCTCAATGCTTGAGCAGTTTTGGATGCTTTTGAATAAAATAATCATCCACCCATGTGGATTCTTCAACACGTATGTTCTTCCACTTAATGAGATACTTTGAAATTGATTTATTTCATAGCTACTGAATTCTTGTTTCTGTGATTACTTTAATATCCAATATGATTTTTCATTTCTCATCAAGTTATGGAAATATAGTTTTAACTATAATCTTGTCACCTATAACCTTCTTTAAGCATGAAACATGGAAAAATATGTGTACTTGCGAAGATGCAAGAAACTCCAATTCGTATTTCATACTACCAATCTTTAGAAACGCCTTGTAAGGGAAATATTACTTGGGTGATAATTTATTATCCTTCTTATCTTGCTTGAGGGATATTTATTTGTATGGTTATAGTCATAAAATTAGGCTAATCATCCACATTAAAATTTATTTCACTGTGATGTTGATAGTCATGTTGTTTCATTCAATTTTGCACCAAAGTTAGGTTATCCATTAAGAGTTAGAGAACTTGTTGTTGATGCTTGATTTGATCTTACACTGCTTGAACCTTATAATTGTCTCTTAAATACAATGTGAAGGATGTTTAATGTTATCCATAAAGCACCATAAATGGGTTGATTTTTTCTTCGGTATGGTAGGAAGTGTTATACTACCATTCTTCCAGGGGTAACCACTTGATCCATTGTGTTTGTTTATCAGATACGAAGAAACGAAGATATCCTTCCAAACATTTGTCTACTATCTCAATTTACCAGCAGAATGAGGTTGATAATATGATCTATGAGCTAATTGAGTACAAAGATAAGCAAAAAATTATGTCAAAAAAATTCCAATGAAAATGGGATCTCTATCACTTACAATAATATTTCGGTTTCTATGAATATTTTGAACTATTTCCATAAATGCAATAACGACTGTATTGGCTTTGAAAGGATGAAATAATGCACAAAAGTGCATACTTGGTAATTCTATCAACTACCACTATGGTGACTTTTGTTCCTTCAAAGTTGATTAAACATGTGATAAAATCGATTGAGATAGAGTATTCCCAATGCTGACTTGGAATGGCTAATGGTTGTAAAATACCTAGGGTCTTAATTGTCTCAACTTTATTTTGTTGAAAAACTAAAAAATCTACCACAAACTTTTGAATACCAGATTTAAGTCTATCCCAAAACAAATTCCTTCTTAACTTTGTGGTAAGTTTTTAAAAATCTAGAGAGTCCTCATATAGGAGAGGTGCACAATTCCAAAAGAACCTTTTGTTTAAGTTGGGAGTTATTACATAGATATAAGTGATCTTTGTACCACAATGAATAATTTTTCCAAATAAATGAATAAGATGCATTAGGATCTTGCTTCAAATTTTAAATGAGTATCCTTAATTCATCATTCTTCCACTCATCCCTTACTTTAGCTATCCAATCAGGCTAGATAATAAAAATTCCACTCAGCAATGCTTCCACATCTGCTTCCCTTCTTGAGAGTGCATCTGCAACAAAATTTATCTTCCCTTTTTTGTAGATGATTTCAAAGTCATAACCCAACATATGTGTGATCCAATAAGTATTTAAGGCTATCATGATCTGTTTTTACCTTGAAGTATATTCCCATTAGGTAAGGGTGTCATTTATTTAGTGCATGTTTTATTGCCAACATTTCATTCTCATAAATAGGTTTTTGTAAATACTTTCCCCTAGATCGACGACTTTTAACAGCAATGGGTATTCCTTATTTCATTAAAAAAATACCAATGCCATTTCTTGAGGCATTGCATTCCACAATAAAGGTTTTTGTGTATTTTGGTGTAGTTAATACTAGAGCTCGACACATTTCCTCTTTAAGATGTTCAAATGTCTTAGTTGCTTCTGGAGTCCAAAAAAAATCATATTTCTTTAGTAATATTGTTATAGGTGCTACTATATTCCCATAATTCTTAACAAATTTGTGATAATACCTTGTCAACCCAATAAATCATTGAATATTCCTTAAGGTTGTGGGGATTTTCCATTCCTTGATGGATTTAATTTTGTTAGGGGTTGCCTTAACACCCTCATGGGATAAAATCCACACCACACATTGGATGGAAAACATTGGACTATGCAATACATATTCCCTCATGGTTAGATTGATTTTATGTCACTTCCTTGAGAAATTTATAGTTCCTCCATTCGCAACCATCACTTGACACTTTGGTTCTGGGTATAGAAAAAAATTCAAATACTTGGTTACTTTACAATGGTAAAATTATAAGTACTACTTGAATCAATCAAGATTATTACCTTTTTCTTCTTGATATATCATTTTATCTTGAGAGTTTGAGGACTAGTAATTCCCGCCAATGAGGCTTGACTAGTGCTTTACGAGAACAAAGCCATGAATACCATACAAATTGATTGGATTCTAAATATAACGATGCAATTTTCACCTTTTGTATGTGTTGAACATTGTGTAGATCAAAGAATTTATCCATCTGTAGTATCCAGGTTGCCAGATCATTTCCATCAAACTTCCTCATATCGATCTTTGGAATGTTTTTAGTCTTTAGCCCACTGTCATTGTCTCTAAAATAATAATTCATTTTCCTTTTGTCGTCATCCTTATTTTCATGGAATACCTTGTCACCACTACGAATCCTTTCTTATAGAAACTTTTTCAAACCTTCCTTCAACCCTTCAATATTGACATCCATAATTTCTTCCATGTTTGTTTTTAAACCATCCATGTCCTCTTTTAAACCATCCATATTAACATTCATTATTGCTTCCAATTCATTTTTGGTTACTCCTTGCGAGAACGAAATTTGTTGCACTTGTTCTCGTAATTTTGATATATCATGTTAAATGTATTCCTCTTCTTCATGCATCATACTAGAGATTTATGTTGGTTTACTAGGTGTATCCATTTTTTTTATGAGGCATTTTATAACCAAATAATGACAACTATGCTTCAATATGCCCTTTGCATCACTTCAAACTGATTTTTCAAACAAAAATTGTGCAAATTTTAAAAAAATACACACCTTTTTCTTACTTTTAGCAGCTTGATCTTGAAACTATTATATCTTTATAATTTTGACCTCCCAAGGTCTAAAATTTTGTCCTTAGGTATCCATTTATGTCTTCTTTCCAAACCACTAGTTAAACCAAGATTGGATTCTTCAAGGTGAATTTATGCCAAATCTCCCATGATGACTTGAGTATGGAATAGTTCAATAGAGCGAACTTGTAGGGTATGCCACATGTCAATATTTTAACCTTTGACCCTAAAAATGATACAAGAAAAACTATAGTCTTTGCAATTTCTGTCACTTTTTATCAAATTTGACGCTCGAAGAGAAAGTTATGACAATTTTCCCAGAACACTTGTTTGAGACTAAATTATGGAGCATGAAAAAACCCTAACTTCCTTGGACCATATATCTGAAAATATAGTGAATTAAGGTCTAAACTTGTTACATTATGTTCATCAATATTTCTTCTCCACTTGGCCAGAATTTCAACTTCTGAATCCTCACAAAAAAAATGTTATAGCGAAAATTCCAAGATGGCTTGTTTGAGGCAACAAAACCCTAGGAACCAGAGCTTTGATACCAAATGTTATGTAACTAGAAAAAAAATTGAATAAAATATATATCAATGACTTGAAAATAATTTTTTTCAATTGGGAAACCTCCTTTTACATCACATGAATGAACAATTCTTGGATGATTCAAATGACAAGACCTCCTTGGTATATATATTAGGGCTTACATAACAATAATAATGTAAGGGCACAACAATAAAAATCAGTGGTATTCTATGGGGCACAAAAATAACAATATGGGGGCTACACTAATATTATAGGGACCTAACACAATCCAAGAATATTTTTAATCCTTAATTAATCAAAAAATATTTTTAATATATTTTTAATCCTTAATTATACTTTTGTTTTGTTGGTAAACGATTTACATTATACTAACAAAAAATGGATACATAGGATACAAACAAAAATGCATGGAGTATCATGGACCTAGGGCTCCACAAAGAGAAGAAAAAGGCTAACCATCTACCCCAATAAGGGGAAACTAGATAGTCTACCAGAAGAAACGAAGTATGGAGCTTTGATAGTGTTCGATAAAAGTAAAAAAAAAAAAAAAAGGTTTTTTCATGGTGTTTACATATGAGACTCCAACAATAACTACTCAGTCATTTGACAATGTGAGAAACAAAAAGCATGGCATGAGATGAAAAAAATCCTTTTAAACTTGAGCTAGCACCTCACGAGCCTTTAAGAGCTTGGGTTGGCATCATCTGATCATGTCACACATTGCTTGGACCAACTTCAAATCTAGTGCCAGAAGGGCCCACTTCAAGAGGTTCCTCCTCAATAAAACAACCATAGTGGGCACAAAGGAGAAGTCATTTTTCCATCCAACTAGATGTCCATGGATAGAATTGGGGATCTCGATGACTCACGAGCCAAATATCTACGTCTGAGGCTAGAAAAAATGGTGGAGGGCGATGAAGAGCCATGAGGGATTGAATTCAATTCAGAAATGACCATGGGAGGGAGATGAGGGGAGATCCAGAGGGAATTTCAAGCCAAGGTTAAGGGGAAGACTACGAAGGGAGGAAGAGATGTGATTGGTGTGGGAATTGGCCTCTACAATTCTACTTGTAGCTTTATCGTGGTATTGTTCTTGAGTCCAGAGGTGACGGACAAGAATATTTCAAACTGCCTAGAGCGCATTTCCAAGTCGTTGATGCTCAACTTGAAACTTGTCGCCTTATGTGCTCAAAGATGTCACTGTCGAAGAGATCCTTGTTTTCCTAAATCGTCGGTAGATGGTGGGTGACCTCTTCCCCACCCATAATCATTGCAGTGGACTCTACCTCTTTCCCAAGGAATGAATTGTAGATGGGAGGTAGTGGAATTAGTAGTGAGTGTTGGGAGAATAGAGGTTGGAGGGGTTGAGCACCAATGAACATAGGGTTGAGCATGGAGTGAATTGGCTAGAGAGGGAGGATGAATGCAACAAAGAAGAGACTTTTCTAGAAACTTAAATGTAGACAAGGTGGTAGCCAAGAGTATATTAACCTATTTTATGCAGGGATGCAGAGGAGGACGATAATTTAAGAATGATGGTTGCATGGAGAGACGTGTTGGAAATGTTGTCATTGATGGCAACGGAGATGGAAAAGGAGGAACATCTGAGGCAGCAACAAGGCAAATAGAGCAGCATAGCAGCAAGATGTAGAGAGAGTCGAGCAGTAGAGACAAGTTCATTTAAAGAAGCAAAGGCAGCAAAAGGAGAACTAAGGAGTAGCATCAGTCAAGGAGCAGATGAATTAAAAGAGAGAGCATAAGACAAATAGCTACAGAGACAGAGCTGTTATCATGGTAATGAAGATAGCAAAGAAGCAAATGAAGGAAACAAAGGAGGCAGCACTGAAGCAGAGACAGGCAAAGGAGGCAATGAATACAATGGAGGCAGCAAAGAAGCAAATGAAGGCAGAGGAAGCGAATATAACAAAGGTAGAGTCGTTATCACAGAGACAGAAGTAGAGGCAGAACGACAGAAGCAGCAGAGGCAGAGGCAGAGCAGTTACAAAATACCGAGAATCATACCCAAGCTGGGCGTTACGCATATAATGCAGAACCATACTCCAGGAATCGCACTTTCCAACTGGCGCAGCAGAGGCAGAGACAGAGGCAGAGAGCTGTTATAAAATTCCAGGAACCGCACTTTCCAACCGGCGCAGCAGAGGCAGAGACAGAGGCAGAGAGCTGTTAAAAAATTCTGGGAATCGCACTCTCCAACCGGCATTATACATATAACTTATACAAACATTATTCCGGGAATCGCTTCACTCCAGCGGAAAAATATATATATAAACATATATATCAGTTATATACAAGCAGAGCACATATAACATATACAAACATAATTCCGGGAATCGCTTCACTCCAGCGGCAATATATATATATATATATATATATATATATATATATATATATATCCATCACCTTACATATATGTGCAGCACATCATATAAACAAAGGTCAAAGCATAAATATATACAAAAGGAGCGCTTTATTATAAGTTTCATATTATTAATCCCGAAAACAAAAGAACCAAAGGTCCAAGGCATATATATTATGGAGCGCATAAAACAAATTTTTATAAGGTGGGACCCCTCCCCAATTGGATCGGAAATGTGAAGAGTCCAAAGGTGGAAGCGCATTGCAATTACCGATTGCCGATTTCCGATTGAATCGCAATCGGAGCACATTGGAGCTGCAATAGTTGAGTGATATCAATTCAGGCGATTGGCGATTTCCGATTGAATCGAAATCAGAGCACATTGGAGCTGCAATAGTTGAGTGATATCAATTCAGGCGATTGACGATTTTCGATTGAATCGAAATCGGAGCACATTGGAGCTACAATAGTTGAGTGATATCAATTCAGGCGATTGACGATTTTCGATTGAATCGAAATCGGAGCACATTGGAGCTGCAATAGTTGAGTGATATCAATTCAGGCGATTGGCGATATCCGATTGAATTGGATCGGACTGTGGAACAATTAACCAGTTTGGCATTCAAACATTGCGATTTGAGATCGCCGATTTGCATCGCATCGGAGCAGGTATTAAAAGGTATATATATATATATATATATATATATATATATATTATGGCATTGTGTTGATTTCCGATTGTGATGATTGGAATCATAGCGAATCGGAATCGGAGCAGGAGCGATAAATAGCATTCGGAGAAGACTCATTGCATCGGGAAGTGTGTTAAGTGGGCCCAAAAGGATTTCTTATATGTTTAATATGTCTTCACTATATTACGCTGAGAATTGATTTAAAAAAGGAAGTGTGTATGTATGCCAAGAGTTGAAATTACTTATTTGTATATATGAAAGGGCGTTGTTATATGTATATATATTACATTGTTGCGGTTGTATTAAAACATGTCGCGTGGTCTGTAGACCCACGGGCCTCAGCTTAACGGGAGGGTGATTATTAATGTAATACAATTGTAATATATGTATGTTCCGGCCTGCGGAACTCGCCACATCAACAAGACACTTGCTGCATGTAAAGGATTGAATTACAGTCAGCAGATTCATTTATATATAAAGCACTGGTATAAAACTAAAATAAAAATGCAGTTCATAAATTCAGGAGTTACGCAGTAGCCATAAACAGAAAGGCATACAGAGAAGAGAAAGGGACAAAGAGACAGTTAGAGAAAAGACAAATGCGCAGCAAGCCAAGAGACAAAATGAGTGAGTTGGAGTTCAAATTGTAATTCGAATGTAAATGTTTTAATTGTTTTTATTGTTTGTGATGCATTGGAAAGTCTCCAGAAGAGAGAAAATATCCCACTATCATATTAAAATAAGCACCTACAGTTACATTTTTCTGAGTGAGCTGAAAAGAGATGAGAAGGCAGAAGGCAAAGAGACATGGCCATCCATTTCAAATTCCCAGTGGAATACAAACAGCCTTGAAGCTGTTTTTGTATAAAACAGGGTAATATCCAAGGGGATAGAGTTGATGAAAAAGAGAATGAGAAGAGGAGAGAGTGTGCAGCAGAATTGAAGATAGTTGAAGAAAATAAGCAAGCTGCAAGAAGAATGTGAATAAGGAGGAGCTGAGCAAAGAAGAAGAAGGGGCTGAGCAGAGAAGATGCAGGTCTGATATAAGAGTTGATGAACAGTAGAGAAGAAGGTACAAAACAGAGCTGATATCCAAGGTAAATCAGCAAGTGTTTTTCTTTTGAAAGAGTAAGGAAGTTGGAGCTTTCCTATCAAGTTGTAGCTTGATAGATGTCAGTTGTAGCTGACTGAGGTAGGAGCCTCCTGTAGGTTGGTGCCTGCAGAAAATAGATGGGAGTTGATGCTTCCACATCAAGTTGTAGCTTGATAAAATGTCAGTTGTAGCTGACTGAGGTTGGAGCCTCCTGTAGGTTGGTGCCTGCAGAAAATTGATGGGAGTTGGAGCTTCCTTGCAAGTTGTAGCTTGCAGAATTGAGGTTGGAGCCTCCTGTGGGTTGGTGCCTACAGAAAATCAGTGGTGAGAGGGAGTTGGAGCTTGCCTTTGCATCACAACAATAATAAGATGTGGTTTTCTCCCTTTATGGGTTTCCACGTATATCTAGTGTCTATGTGCATGATGTCTATGTGTTGATATGATATATCTATTCTGCTAATACTTGCTGCTAACATATTAAGACTGCTGGTACATTATCTAATCTGCTTATTAATTGCTGCTCATAAATAAAGATTGCTCACACATTATGTTGATCATGAAATGAAGGTGTTAATGAATTAAAATAAGTTTTAAAGGAAAAGTTTTAAGAGTCCATGAATGTGTTAAACTGATTCACCCCCCCCCCCCCTCTCAGTTTAACTAAGAGTTCAACAAGACGAGCACACTACAAAGAAAAGACCCTCTAGCGAAGGTTATAAGGGAGGTTTTTAGTGTTATAAAATTGGCCATAATTGTCAAAAAAACATATGCTAACACATTTGTTTCTGGTAACAGAGGTTTTGGCAGAGCTTTTAACGGAAATTGAACACAACTAAAAAAAAAAGGGCGGCCAGAGGTTATTACGGATTTTTTTTCGATAGGTGCTCTTATCAGGTTTGAACGCACTGGTGCGTATCGGTAGACAACGCACTGGGGCGATCTAAGGAGAATGCACTGGGCCGTTAAGGAAAACAACAACACTGGGCTTGGTGTTGGTGATACAATGCACGTGGCCGTTTTAATTGGTCTTGGGATTTGAGTGGTGCCCATAGGTCATATAAGCGCACCAGTGTGTGTATCTTTATGAGGCACTGGTGCTCCGTATCACAGAAAGGAACCAAGATTTATAATTGGTATCGGTATTCGTGCGGTGCACATGGCATCTACAAATGCACCAGTGATTATAGATACATAAACGCCCCGGTGCGCAGTATCACACAAACGCACCGATATTTATAACTGGAATTAGTATTAGTGCGGTGCCCATAGAATCATAAACGCACCGGTGTGTATAGACACATAAACGCACCAGGTTTCATTTTGTTTATTTTATAAACATCCACCTATGACAGTCCAATTATTGTGATTTTTTAAAATTCATTATCCATCAAAAGTCGACACATCTTATAAAAATATTCATATTAATTACATTTTTATTAATGCATTTGAATGTGTTGTTTGGATTAATTTGTTATATCATATGAGAATTATTGTGGTTTTTTAAAATTCATTATTCATCAAAAGTCGACACATATATATAATCTTATAACAATATTCATATGAATTAAATTTTTATTAGTGCATTTGAGAACAACAATGGAGAACACAATAGCGACAATGGAGAACGCAATAGAATAAATTAAAACAAATATTATGATTATATATATATGAATAAGACAGTCTTTATCATACAAAATGGGACAATTATTCGAATCCCTTTGTCTTTCAATCGGGACACTATGTCCATTACATTAAACAAAATTTCTGATTTCATAGACATATTTCAAAAAATAAAACGCCTTGCTTTGATATCCAAATTACATAGTGATCATCATTCTTCGCTTCAACTGCTGTCACTGCCATAGCTACTTTCATGACTTCGGTTATTTTCAGGAATGTTGTGTTCACGGCGTTGATTGTTTTCTTCTTCTTCATTTTCCATCTACAAACATAAAAATAAATTGAAATGAGTGTATATACATTGGTGAGAATAATGAAAATTCCAATATTAAATAATATACATCAATGTAAATATAAAATAAAAATGATGTACCATAGCAACAATTGACTCATATACTATACACATTCTTTCAAAACCATGTACCATGTCATCTTTCAAAATTTCATCTGTTGGCACAGTTCCATACTTTGTTTCCTGCAAGTTTTATACTCCATAACAAATCATATATTTAATATAAAAGATATTTTTGTTCTATTAATTATAGACGGAGCTAATTAAAACAAGATCGATAGATGCTTACAAATTCCACAATTAAATTTTGATATGCCAACATATACTCACAACCCATATTTAACTCAATTTCAATCAATTCGTCTGATGATTCTTCTTTTTATGTTAGCACTTGTGTGAAGACATTCAATGATAATTTTTGTAAAACAACTTAAAAAATACAAAAATGAAATCTAATTAAGTTGCTATAAGGAAGTAACAATTACTCACAAACTTAGAGATCAACCATTTTCTTCTTTGTCGTCTTGTTTTATGTGTTGAATGGGTTTCATTTTCTTTTCTTTTCTGTAAGAAAATTCTTGAAAATTAATATTTAATGCTAAATTGTCTATTTATTGTACCTAATGATCAAAAAATTCAATGATTAAATATGACATTTGAAGCACGTTGTTCTATTCGTTCCACTAGATCCCTCAAAATTTTGTAAAAGTTTTTCCCCCTTTCGTTAACAACACCACTCCAGATGAGCCAAGAAGCAATTCATTTTCATTTGCATGTTCTATTTTTTTTTCTTTTCTTAGAAAAATATTCATTTTCCGAGTTGTTGGTCCCTGTAGAACATTAAACATATGTGAATTAGTAGAGTGTTTGACACATGCTATCTAATAATTTTAAGTATATTATTAATGATAATTAAAAAAAGAAACTCATATTGGATCGATAGTATTGTTTCATTCACCTGATTCATCTTTTTGCAATTTTTCCATTAAACTTTTACGCTCTTCTGGTCGTAGATAAAAAATAATCATATCAAGCTTCGTCGTTTTGTGGCTCTGCATGATACGCAGTAAACAATACATATTAGCTAAAGTTATATATAGTTCAAAAATAATATTTTTTATAAAGAATTTACAAAGAACTTGCCTTTTTTTTCTTTTCTTGATGTGTTAACAGTATTTTTGTTACTTGATATCTTGTCAGTCATTTCTTTATCAATCTAAAACCTATAACATATCATTCATTAATATATTTATAAATAAATTCTCAACTTTTTGGTTAGAAAGTAAATCTCGAGACACCGGTGCACCTTTCATGAAACCCGCACTACCACTGGTGCGTATATATATTAACAACGCACCGCCGCTGGTGCGTCTATATATTAACAACACACCGCCAAACAGTATAATACGTCATACGGTGCGTTCAGTATTATAAATGCAACACAAAAATAGTGTAATAAACCTAACGGTGTGTGGGGTATTATAAATGCACCGCAAAAATGGTGTAATACACCGTACGGTGCTTTCCTAGTTAAAGAGAGCACTGCTGCCCTATTTCAGATTTGGCGCAAGGATTTAAAAAAATGTTTTCAATTTTTTATGACATAGAACTTGTGCAGTGCGCTGTAATAACACAGAGCACTGGTGCGGTGGAGTACACAGGGTGCACCGATAAAGAAGAAACCATTTTTTCAAAAGATCACGCAATTTCCAAATGGATTGGGATCCGACTATGCAAGTCGTCCCGTGGGTTAGACGTCAATCTAAAATGAAAAACCCTAATTCTGAAATCACAGAAACAGGGAGAAGAAAGGGAAAAAACAAATAAATAAAGGGTTCAGGGTAAAAAAGGATAAAACTGCAGGAAAAAATAAAAAACTACAAAAAAAAGTAAAAAAAAAATTAAATTTAATCACGAAATGGTTTAAAATTCTATCATAAAGGACTTGAATTACCAGAGTTTTGGTTTCTGATTATCTGAATACTTCTATTGGAATGTATTTCGCCATCCACAGTGCCCTCATGCTCCAAGTCCGTCTCCTGCAAAAATATGACTGAAATTTTTTAGCAAAAATAGTGAAATAATGAAAATTCTTTAGTATTTAAAGAATTATTTTATCAAATTAGATTTTTGAAAATATTTTTCCGCCCATTTTCAAATTGCCCTTTTTTTTTAACTTTAACAAAATAGAGTTGCTTTTTTTTATTTGCGTTTATTCATTTCCGGTGCGCATAAATGTGACGCACCGGTGCGTTTTATTAATACTACGCACCGGGGCCTGTTAGGATAATAAGCGCACCGGACTTTTAAATTTTTTTTTTATTTTTTTTTATTTTTTGTATGTAAGATCATAAAAAATAATGATAATTATAAAGTACATGAATTTATTTTCATTATTTTCTAAACTTTATATATGTAAGATCATAATAAAATGATGATAATTATAAAGTACATGAATTTATTTTCATTTTTTTCTATACTTTATGTTACAAAAATTCGTATTATTCTAGATTTGTATTTCACAATTATTTGCAAATTTACAAATTTAAATATTTTAATAAAATCATTTCACATTAATACAATTAAAATTTTCACATTAATAGAATTAAAATTTTACAAATTAATATTTTACATACAATTACATTAATTAAAATTACAATTACAATTTTACATTAATTTCACATACATGAATTACGATTAGAATTACAATAACAATTTTAATTTTACATACAATTACATTTACAATTTTACATATAATTACATTTACAATTACAATTACAATTTTACAAATATTTTACAGAAAATTCAATTAAAATTACAGTTAGAAATACAATTACATTTACAATTTTACATAGAATTACGTTTACAATTACAATTACAATTACAATTTTACAAATATTTTACATACAATTCAATTAAAATTACAATTACAATTTGTGAAATTTACATACAATTGGAATTACAATTACAATTTTATAATTTTTCATATATACAATTACAATCATTTCACAATAAATTAAATATTACAATTACAATTAAAATGTTACATTAATAAATATTTTACATACAATTACACTTAAAATTACAATTAGTACAAATATAAATACAATTTTACAATTTTACATAGAACTAAAATTTAAATTACAATTACATTCACGACATAATATTTAATAAATATCATGGTCATTTAATAATACTAAATGAATTAATAAACATCATCACGATCATGATAACCATCGTACAAACATCATATGACTAATAAACACATTCAATTAACATCAAATTAACATTATATATTAACATCATCACAACACAAACATCAAATATACATCTCAATATAATGTCAAATAACTCATGCGCCTATCACATATACACATCTATCTGCAAGCTAAACATTAAATGAACATATCTAACATGACTAACAATATGCGCCACATCATGATGATCATCAACATGAAAATTAAGTACAACTGCAACATGAACATAAAATACATAGACCATATATATATATATATATAACTGAATAATGTTAAAAATAGACAATTGTAATATAAATCATGTCATGGATCAAGCTCTGGTGGTAGTATAACAACATCGATAACACTAGTAGAAGTGGATGCAGCATGCTCAGTAACGCTAGGTGCAGCCTCGACAGTCGATGGTCGACTAGCCTGCTCATGATCATGATGATCACTAGTACTGATGGATGCATCCGTTGGTGGTAGTACAACATGATCAATATGAGGCGCAGTAGTAGTGGAGGTGGCCTGCTCAGTCAATAGTACTGCAGCCTCGGTGGTCGATGGTCGATCCTGCTCATGATGATCGTGACTAGTACTCATGGTGGATGCTGCAGGCTGCTGACTGGATGTGGCTGATGGTCCAGCCTCATCTCCATGATGACTAGTGTCAGATGCTGGCAGTGGAGCCTCATGCTAATCATTAGGCGTGTCGCGAGGTGAACGATCATGAGATGCATCTGAGTGGCTGTTGGCAGACTGTCCATCATGTGCCACAGCTCGACTACGCCTATAGCTACGGACAATCCTCCTCAATCGCGTAACAGCTGTCATAGCTCCTACGACATGCCGCATCAGATCGTACATGTCACGCGGCATGCCTCTTCACATCCGTATCAATCTATCATCGCCCTGTATATCTCTGTAATGAGCGGGCCTGATGCCCGCAACTGAAATCAATCCATAGAGTTAGCTGCCCAACTCCATCCGGTATCTAGTCTCTGGTCGACCACGCCTAGCAAAAGGCGGTACCGGTGCACCATGAGGTGCATGAGGATCATCCCGATCATCTGGCACATCAGCCATCTCCTGATTGAAATCATTAGGATCAACACTTGGATCATGTGGTGGATTCGGCATCTCATCGCCATCAAAAGACCCAATGTTTGCAAAATATATACAAGTACACAACAATAATTAGACAATTTCATTACATAATTTAATAAAAACAAGTTAAAGAACATGTTAGAATAAATATAAATAAAACAATAATATTACCTCTATCATCTGGCGGCTCATCAGGAGTGAAGAGGATGTTGGGACACCCTCACCAATCTAGTCCAACATAAGGACATGGGACCATAATGAAGGGATGCAGCCCGTCAACACTGGCTATTAAGTCCAGTGAATCATGTGATATCCTCGCTGGAAACATAGTGTCTCCCCTCTTGGGCAACATCTACCCCCACATGCGCATCCGGGCCTCAAACATCGGCCTACGAGGCTGTCAAACAAAACTAGGTCTCATCTCTGGAAACCTCTCAAAAAATAAACAAAACAACTCTGAAGAAAAAGGGAAGTTGACCCTCCCTTGTGCATGAGCACGACATCTATCTAAGGCCGTACAAAACTGTCGCAAAAAAATGGCAGACCACCTGACAAGTCGTGGCTGCTGTACTAAAGAATCAACGTAATATAAAAGCGAGCAACTAATGCATTTCCCGTCACTGGTGTTGTGCGAAATGATTGAAGCGATAATAGAGAGGCATTGCATGTCCTGTCTAGCAAAAGCACCTATATGTAACTGACCTCCAAGTACCTGAAACTCTGAAGGAGACAATACATGTGCTCCAATGTATCTCTGTGAGTAAACTAACTGACTCCCTGCTACACAACCAGGTGGCACATCTGGGAATGAGAGAAAATCCACCCCTCTCCTCGATAGTCCTGTAATAAAATAAATGTCATCCTCAGTGGGTGTGTAACACTGGTCAGGACCAACCTGAAAAGCCTGTTGTTGGGCATTCCACCTGCCGATAAGATGTCTCAAAAGCACACTATGAGCCTTTAGGTCGGAAATAGCCTCTTCATATAACTTTAGGAGGCCTACCTACTTAAGGATATCCTGGGTATCTGTAGTAATAGGGCGAGGGCATCCATCTCTCTCCCTCTCTCTCGCCTCCCATTGGCGAATCATGTCATATTGTTCTGCTTGTTGTTTCTATTGTTGCTCCTGTTCTCTCTGAATCATTGCCATATTAAATAATTTTTTTTTTATTAAAACAGAAATGTACTTATAAATATACATATATAATTTTTTTTGAAAAAAAAACACACATAAAAGTCGGTGCTCCATAAAAACAGTCACGCACCGGTGCCGATGCGTTATAATATTTTAGCACACCGTCCTCGGGGCCGCTAAAGAAAATGACCGCACCGTCTTTGGTGCCGATGTCTATTTTTCAAGCACCGCAGCCTATTTATAATTCAGAATAGCGGTGCGTTGACTGAAATATATACCCGGCGCGTATAGTCGTGTCAGCGCACCGAGTTCATGACAATGACATAGTTGACGGTGCGGTATTTTACCCGGTGCGCTAACATAAACCAGGGTGGGAAATGCAGTCAACGCACCGCACTGTGATTTTCGGGGTCAACAGTGCGCCTAGATAAATGAGCACACCATCTTTTTATTTTTTATTTTTAATTCAAAATTATTCGGGGCGCCTTCTGGAACCACCTTGGAAGCGGTGCGGTTACAGTTAGCACCGGTAGCAATGCTGCCTGTAAATTTTACAGGTAGCACCGCGACCGGTGCGAGCTAAACAGCTTGAGCGCACCGTGCGACAAAATTTTTTTTATAATGGTTATTTTTAGGTTTATTTCAATATCTAATCCAGTAAAAGGCTTAATTATAAAAAAACTAGAAAAATACCTATACATTTTGCGGTCGAGGAGGCATATTGGCTGTAAAATTTGGCCACTGTTTTTCAAAATGCAAGATGCATATTGGTTGGCAATGCAGAGCAGCAGCAGTGCAATGGGTGCAATGAGAGCACCGATGGCAGGGCGGCTCAGAAATAAGAAAATAGCACTGGGGCTTGAGAGCTCTGGAGCACTGAGGAAAGTGAATAATGAAGTTTTTTGGCCGTAATTGTTTTTTTATTAACCCTGTTCCAGTGCGCGGGGTTTTATAAGCGCATTAGTGCGGTTAGGAAAATCACACCGAGCGGTATCAATTTTGGCGCGTTGTTTATAATGCCCCAGGGCATTGCCCTAACCGCGCACCAAGATGTTTCAGTTTCGGCGCAAAAATTTTATGATGCACCGGGGCGGCGTAATGGTAAAGCACCGGTGTGTAATAGTCGCAAAGCACTGATTTTTGGCCTTAATTTTTTTTTTTAATATAATGCTTTTCAGTGCGTGCTGTTTCTGGCACACCGGTGCTCTTAGAGAAGAACGTACCGGTTCGTTTATGTTTTGGCGCGATGTTTTATGATGCACCAGCGCATAAGAGTATTGACGCCCCGGTGCGTTACAGTAATTGGACGCCCCGGCGGTGTGTACTTCGCGCACGTTGTCCAGTGTGCGAATGTTCGGTGCACACCAGTGCGTTCCATAGTATCGTGCATACCGGTAATTGATAGCTCAAGAGCACTGGAAAACTGAAAAATCTTGGTTTTTTATCGTTTAATTTAACCCTTTACCAGTGCGCATTATTTATAGGCGCACCAATACTCTTTGCTGCAAACACACCCGTCGGTTTGTGTTTTGGCACGTTTTTTATGATGTAGCAGTGTGGTTTTTGTCTACCGCACCACGTGGTTTCGATGTTGGTGTTGTGTTTTATAATGCACCGGCGTAGACAAGTTGTGAGGCACCGGTGCTCTATTATATTATGACGCACCGGGCATGTGTGTACGAAGTGCATGGTGTCCGGTGTGCCAATGATTTGTGCCGCACCGGTGCTTTATTTTTTTTAGAGCACCGGGGCGAGTTTTAATGATAAGAGCACTAATAGGAAAACATCCGCAAAACCCTCTACCCGTCAACCTCCTCTAGTAACCTCCACTAGAAACGGATGTATGGGGTATTTTTCTTTGTGGTTCCTCAAAAACATCCACTAGAGGGTCTTTTCCTTGTAGTGGCGGTTGAGAAATGATGCCAAGTGTGGGATGGATTCATGACAAGCATTGGTGTTTAGAGGGGCTTGAGAAACTAAAAGGCACCTGGATCTGGGTGAATCCGTAATTATAATTTTACTTGTAATCTTTTTTGGCTATCCGAAAACTCGTGTTCAAAACCTTGACAATGAAAATACCAATTACCATTTGACTTCTTACTTCAAAAAGAATTAATATTCAAAAACCAAATTAAAAAATGTATAATAAAGAAAATAAACTATATTAATATGAACTCCTTTTACAAAATGTAAACCATTATTTATTTTGTTGTTAGGTAATGTGAGTCCTGAGATGATTGGCATGCCTAACAATCACTCGAGGCCTCGGCCACACCAACCCTTAGCATGATTAGTTTTTTCCCATGGAGTTTTGAACCGATGACCTTTTCACCAAAGAGTGTCTTAACAAAGCACCACGTCACCATCTATTCTATGCCCAATGCGAAAAATGTAAACCATTATTAAAAATTACAAAAGGAGCTATTATTATTATAAATTTAAATAAATATATTAAATTAACAAAATTATTATAATAAAAATATATTATATTGATGATAACAATTATAATAATGATTAATACTCATTAATAAAAATAAATTAAATTAATGATGATGATTAATATTCACTAACCCTAGTAGGGATGTTAAGGAGACATTAATGAGGGTATGGGTTGATAGGACAGGGTTCCCCACTCGTCCACCCTCTGCACACCACAAAACAAGTGAAATTTAATGGGAACTCACTTTCCAAGGATGGTGGTGGAGACTCTCGAGCAAGTCATAACCGTGAATTTGGCTACATGGTTTGGAACCTCCACGATGTTGTTCCTGGTTGACAATTAGTTTGATCCACTCCTACTCCTTCGTTTCACCCTCATACTGCTTCCAATTTCGACCATGACCTTTGGCCATATTACAATGTCTTGAGCCTAGGGGACTTATCCTTCGCCTCTGCATTTCCCTCCATATTTAGTGGCCTTTTTATAGGGTCAAGGGCTCATATAACCTTTGAATGAAGTACAACCCTCTTGGCATTATTTCTTGGTCACCTTCTTCCATCAATGCCTCTTATAGTGCTCGGTCCCACATTAGCTAAGCATTTGTCATGTCTCATTACCTCCTACTGCTATGACACATCAATGTGCATGGTGTCACAAGGGAGGGGGGAATGTGGAATAGTGGGTGGTTCTAGGGTGAGGTTTTGTGCCAAGTCCTTGATGTCTGATTTTCATGAGCACACCTCCCCTGACATTTAGGAATAAATTTAGCTAGTGGAGGAAGAAATTCGCTAGGAATGGGAGCAAGTCCCAGATTCAGATTTCATGGCGGGAGTCACTTTGTGGGTACTATACACAAGAAATTCATATGGACGACAAAATCATTACCCCCATAAATTGGACCTCTATTAGCATGTCAAATAGTTGCTTGGCAAGGTTATCGTAGATCAATGTTGAACTCTAGTTAATCTCATGCATAGGTTGGATGAGTTGAAGAACCTCATGTTGGAAAATAGAGGGAAGGTTGGAAAGGTTGGAAATGGGGTCACCACCCAACTCTCTTGTTCCATCACCATGCAAGGTCAAGGAGTAACTCATTAATATAGACACTTCCTTGTCCATGTTGATTAGTTTATGAATTTCTATGTTAGTTTTCTAGGGGTGTTGAAACCCTGTCTCAATTGTTATTTTTAGTTTATTTAGCTTGTTATCTCAGACTCTACAAACTAGCAATGAATTTTGATTGAATTTTGTTATTGGTTTTCCGAACTATGGGGAAACAAACATGTTGCTAACTCTCTAAACATATATTGTTGTTTTGAGTTAAAATTTGTTATTTGGGTTGTATACTTTTTTTTGTTTGATTTGGTTTCCTAAGTGGTAGGCTAGAGACAAGGGGGTTTAGTAGATATGATGTAAATATTTGCAAAATCTAATGCAAGGATCAACTTACAAAACAAAAACGATAAATATTCATTAAAATAAAATTTGGCTTTATGAAATGATGTAATAAATTATTTAATTGATTTTCAAATTTTATTTTTGTGTTTAAAAATATAGTCATAATTTTAATGAAATCAAAAATAAGAATGTTGATATTATTAAAAATATTTTAAAATTAAGATTAAATATAAATATAAATACAACATTCTAATAAAATATTATTTTCATTTTCATTTTTTAAGTATCATAAACATTGAAAATCTCTTCAATGATATTTTGGAAATTATTGAAGTCTTATTTTTATTACAAAATCTTATAAAAAAATTGTTATTATTTTAACAATATTAATTAGTTGTTGAAAATAATTAAACTATTGATTTTTATATTAAAATTAATTATATTTTAATAATGTTTTTATTATATTTTCCAATAATTTAATTAAAATTTAATTATCTTTATCTATTATTATTTTACGAGTAATTTCACTTAATAAACCTGAAAAAAGATGATTAAACAAAATCATTTATAAGCATATTGAATGAATTGGGTTAAACATAATATGCAACCATTAAAAAGTTGAGAGTTGCTATTTTAATGTTTTTGATAGATACGTTGAAAGTTGTTTTTAATATTTTTATAACTACTTGTTGATGAGGCACTATAGAGTATGTTTATTTTGAAACTTTGTTAAAATATATTTGGATATCGTAGTTGTTTTATTTATTTAATACCTATTTAAGTCTCATATGAAAATGAAATATTCCTCATACTATCAACTTTGTGCTTTGTGAACGAATAAAAATTCGATTGAAAAATATCATAATTTTAACATTGTAATTTAACAACAATATAGACATAGGTTGTATTATTGGTTTTGCATATTTCCTCAACAAACCTATTTCTATAATATAAAATATTTACATATACAAATGAGGTTAATTATTAATAACATATTTATTTTTAAATTTCATATTTATCTAAAAAACAAATTGAAAAATTATATGAAATTTTACAAAAGTTTTTGTATTTATAATATTTATTTATTAAAAGTATTAAATAAAGCATGCACTAAATAGTTAATTTGAAGATCAACTTTAAGGTCATTGTATCAAGTTCAAAGTACTTAATTATTTGAGTTATAATTTATTTAAATAAGTAATATAAGTGCTTTTTAAGAGATATGTAAGCCTTGTATTTAATTACATTGTTTGGAGGTTAGAAGAATCTAACACTAATCAATCATGGATATTGGTATTACTTGGAGGTTAGGAGAATCATGGCATTTTATCATGGTTTAAAGACTTTTAAAGGGAGATCAAAAACTTAATCGTAATTAAAGACTCTCAACCATAATCAAATAACGGAAAATTTGATTTATTACTTTTTATTCAAGCTTATATAGATTGATAATTAGAGTTCAAGGGGATGTAATATTTGTTGGGTCTATAGAATATTATCAGGTATTGAGGGCCTTTAATAGCCTAGTTGATATTAAAGTTAATGAGGTGTTGCATTAATCATTGAAATGTTGAGTTTGGGTGGGGGTGTCGATCAATTCTTACCTCTCATGTTAAAAGTTCCACAAACCATAGGATATGTATGCCAATGAATATAGTCGACAAATGTTGCAACAATCTAAAGTTGATGGTATGGAAAATAAATTTGGCTTGAACTTATTTGTTTCTCCTTCTTTCCTACATATGCAATCCTTTCCTACATATGCAATAGAAGGATGGATAATAAATGTGGAAGGACAAGTTTGAGAAATGAAGGGGGATTTTATCTCTTTTGGTGTTTGGTTTTTATAGGTGCTTAAGGAATGTCAACATAGTTTTATTTCTAGGTTAATTATGATCTTTTAGGCTCAAAGGTAAGATAAGGTCCCATGGATTGAATATGTTCTACTTTACTAGGGTAAGTTAGGCCTTTATTCTTGGCTTTTGACTCAATGGTATGCCCTTATTTTGGTCATTCCTAGTTTAGAAGTTGCCAAGTATTTGATTAGCGTTGGTATTTGGTGCAAATTTAAGGATCATAAGAACTCCAATTGTTGTATCCCTTTTGAAATTTCAAAACTTCATAGAGTTCATAATAATAATGCATGCCATATTGAGGATCTACAAGTGGTATTTTATCCTTTTGACAATAGGATGACAAGTCAAATTGAATATCAGAGATCCAAGAAAGTTAAGTTATTAGAAGTAGTGGCTTGTCAAAGGAAGAAGTTAAAGACATTGGAAACAAAATTCAACATGCTTTATGAATTACTCCCATACTTTTCTAAGAGCTCACATTCTTTGGCTTCTCTTCCTAATAATTTTAATTGTTTTGTTAAAGAAATAATTAAGGATGAAGAAGTAGTCCAACAAATGTAAGGGACATGCCAAATGAAAATGCAACATTGGAATTCAACTTTCAAGAAGACATCAAGCAGGAAGCCCTTATTGAACATTATGAAGCCCTTAATTTTATTATGCATTATGAGGTTGTTTTGTTACTAGTTTAGTTTATGAAGCTTTATACTGGTAAAATTTATAGTTTTTTCGTGCAATAAAGCTTTTCATTTCCTTGAATCAAATATTTACAGTCATTTCCTCTTAAGCATGTTTTGATCTACCACTAGGGAACTAGACCAAATACAAAAATTCAATTGCTTCAAAATTGAAAAAGATAAAGTGATGTTCAAAGTTATAGAAACCACAATACAAACACTAGTTAAAGGGAATCTAGGGCCATTTCGAAACAAAAAGACTATTGAATAGAACCATAAAAGTATTAAAAACAAAGTAACTTAAAAACATTCATACATATTTATCTGAGTTAGTATGTTCAATGGGAATGGGCTCCTTGTTGCTACCTGGGGAGCAACTAGGATCAGGGGGGATTCCTATATGCTTCTCAAGATGCTTGAGGCTTCAACTAATTGCAATCATGTGCCTATGCATTTGATTCAGGGTTAGAAGAATATCCTCCTTAATATCATTTTTGTCGACAAGTACTATACCTAAGAGAAACTTTAAATTCCAAGATATCAGACATATACATATAGTGGTTGTAATGACCTCTAGTATGCTTTGCATCCAAGACTCAATCCACTACCTCCACCAACACTTATGTGTTCATGAGGGTGCATTACTCATTTTCTAATTACCTCTATACCTAGGTAATTTTCTCCTAAACTAGTTTGGGGGTAATCTCCTTAAATATGGCAGTTGGGCTCTTAGCTCCCACCTGAGATCTTGAGCACTCTTGTTCTTAAGAATAATTCGTGCCCCTATGCACCCATACTCTCTAACAACACATGGTGTGACTTTGTAAAAAGAGTTTAGCCCAAGAGTGGATAATTTTTTTCCTTAACCCATGTTGAACCAATAAGTTTGCACTAGAAGGTTGAGGGAGATGTGAATAATGCAGAGCATAAGGCTTTGATGCAAGATTGGAGCCCTGTATTTGTTCTAAATACCCACTCACGTTGAATAAACAATGGATCCCATAATTATCTGGGAGAATGAGAATAACAAATTTTGCTACAATAAAATAATTAGAATTACTCACAAAAAATGAGAAAACAGGGACAAAATTTCTCCAATTTATGTTATAGTCCCATGGAGGTGGATTGCTAAGGATGCCTAGGATGACCAAAGACTCTTGAAAATTTTACCGAGATGGTAACTTCTCCCTTAACCTAGTGCATGCAATAGTGCAATAGGAACAATAAACTTTATATTTATTTTTTAGATATGTAAGTATTTTATAAAATTATTGTGAAATGCATTAATGCCATAGCCTCTTTATCTTAAGTTTTTTTTTTTAAACTATCACATATTATTCAAGTCCCATCTTAATATCTCAACTCTGGGAATGGGAGATTGATCAATGTATCAATATTTCCCTAGAGTCTCCTCACACCTGCAAATAAATGAGAGGCCCAATTTGTTTTAATATATTATTTACAAGGTTATACAACAAATATTCATGAATAACAATTTAGATAAACTAAAAAATATAAGTTAAAATTTTATACATAAGTTCTAAACTGTAAATTTAGATATTCAACCATTATAACAAAGGGACAACATAGAGTAACTCTCTTAGAATTATGTAATTGAGAATATCAAACAAGTGAGGTATTGAAGCTTCATGTTTCTTTATCTTTCCATGATGACCACTTAAGGTATGGTACCAAGGAATTTAAGGGCATTTCAGTTGTACAAAATCATCTTGCTTCTAGTTTCACATTATTATTGCCAATTGTAAGTATGCTTAATAGGGTTAAATTGCATTTGTTCATTTATTTTTATAGTATTTTCACATTGAAAGGTCTTTTCTACATCCCAATATGAGGGATATGTGTAATTCCATCTATGCTCGAGATAGAGTTAACACATTTAAAAAACATTAATAATAATAATAATATATAAAAAAAATAAAAATAAAAATCAATGTTAACCATAAATAAATATTTTAATGTCCATCTTAAGTAAAATAATTTTATATGAACCTTATATAGCGAGAGAGATTAGTTAATTGGGTGTAAACAATTTCTTATTCCCACTAATATGTTCCTTTTACTTCCTAGTATGAGGGAGATGTTTAATTTCCTTAGTGCTTAATATAAAGTTACGCCTGACATTTAAAAAAATATTAATAACAATAAGTATTTGAATATGGGTATTTAAAAAAAATGAATGTTCTCATGAAGTAATCTCTCTCTCTCTCTCTCTCTCTCTCTCTCTCTCTCTCTCTCTCTCTACACACATACACATAGAGAGAGAGAGAGAGAGAGAGAACTTCCCCTCATTTCAAGGCCCTGATACTTAGAGTAAACTCTATAATCTTCAAGGCACAAGGCTAGCCAACTTTAAGGCTTGAATGCATTACAATATCATTAATATAAAACTACCCATTGTGTATAAAAATATATTAATAACAATAAAATTTCAATATAAGCCATAAATAAAATATTTCAATGTTCACATCAAATAAACTATTTCACTATCAACATTTTCTCTATTCATATAAGGCAACTAAATGTGAAAATTTTCTTGTAGTTAAAAAATTTCAATGGTGGTTGCTCAGGATGAAGGAGATGTCTAATTCCTTCCATGGTCAACTTGAAATTATCATGTGGCATTTAAGAAAACACTAATAACAAAAAAAAAAAAATCAATGTTGGTCATAAATAAAATATTTTAATGTCTAACTTGAGGAAAATAATTGTATATATATATATATATATATATATATATATATAAAGTAAATGAATGTAAAAAAATGCTTTCTACTTCTCTATCAGGGAAACATGCAATTTCTTTCATGTCTATGTTTAATATAGATTTGACACATGGAATTTAAAGAAATATTAATACTATAAAACATATTTCAATGTGGGATATATATATATATATATATCCAATAAGACCTATATGTCTATTGGACCTTTTTCTTCTTATGCTCAAAAAGCACTGATAGAAGCATTCCTAGATCATCATAGTTTTGCTAACTTAAAAGGTCATGAAGGTTGGTAGTGTGACAAATATTTTGAAAGTTGGATCAAATGTGGATATAAGATGGACACTCTAAGAAAAAAAAAAATTCATCTTCAACCCTCTTAGGATCACATAAGTGACAAACTCTTTCATCCTATGGCATATTGGGAACTAACCAACACCCAATCTCACTATCAAGCTCATGATAATTAGTTTTTATCTTGGCAATTCTTATTTTCATCGTAACACTAGTTAAGACAAAAAGAAAATAATAATGATAATAATAATTTAGTTTAGATTGGGGTTGATCACCTCCTTATAATATCGTAGTTTCATTCCCTCTAGCTTTTTAAAGCACCATAATTTCTTGTTAAATTTGAAACTAATAATATTTTAAATATCATCCATATTATACAAGATTATATCCTCCTTTATTCCCTAATGGTCCAACCAAGGCTATGCATCCTTCTACCACCAAAGTTCATGCCAAGCCAGAAACTAGTTGATATATGAGACTGCCTTTTTTGTGCGACAAGGAAGCCACTTTAATGCAATGATTTGAGTGATAATTTTTAAGAAGGTGTAGATACTCCACCCCCACCCTCCTCTGGATTTAAACTTGTGACCTCTTATGAGGAACCACATGTTAAAACGTTTCAATGATGCATTGATTACGTGTTGAAAAAATGTAGCAAGAAAGGCTCAATTTGACTTTAGCCTTAGTCAAATTGAGTAAATCGAATTTCCACATCAGCGAGACAACTTGGAGGTAGTTAACTTGTGTGACATGGCTCTTGTCACTCAGTTAACTCATTAAATTCCAGTTAGAGGGCTTGGAGTTCAATTATGCATATGTGATTGCTAAATTTCAGTAATCTAGTTTAGTTATTTTCAGTTAATTGACCTTTAATTATTGTTGGAGTCAGTTGAAGGTCAATTGTGCAGTGAGACAATAGTTTAACTCAAATATATATTAGTTAACTGGTCAATCAGCCCAAATGCATGCAAGGAATTTGAGTTCCTCAGCTGAAGTGGATATTACAAGGCAATGTAACAATAGTTGTAAAATAGTTTGAGTGTACATGTGTCACATGAGATCAGATGATCAATCCTTGGGAATTGTGCAATCATTTTGGAGGAAATTCCCAAAGAATAGGGGCTGTTTTTCTCAGGATTTTCACAAGGAAATAGGAGGCTAGGTGAGTTGATATTTGGCTAAGTGTTGGCCAGAGTTGTTCATTGAGCAGATAGAACACTTATTCTTTTGCAGATTGAGTTGTGAGTTGGATCAGGCAATTGTAATAGTTTATATATTCATGTGATTAATGCAAAGAGGATTGAGGGATTTTTCCTAGTTGGGTTCCCCTAGAAATCACTGTGTATTTGTGATTTTTCTTATCGCATGTCTATGCATGTTGTTCTAAATTGTGATTTTCATTCCAAAAATCAATATATTTGAATTGTGTCTCTTGATTTTAGATTGAATTTCTTGAGCAATTGTAATTCTATCAAAATTTCTACATTAAGGTAGATGTGTAATTCCTTCTATGCTCAACAAGGAGTTAACATTATGTGTACGTGTGTAATACACAACCCAACTGAGATCCATCTCAACTTTGGATCTACCATGCACTAAGAGGGATCGAGTCCCTCAAGGAAAAAATTACTTTAAATTCAAAAAACTCCACGAAAGGTTTGTAACATCAAAGGATTTGATCTTTCGCAATGTATGATTGATCTAGAGTTAAGATGAATTTATGCTAAAATGTAATCTCTACTATATCTTTGTTTATATACCACATATATTTTGACAATGCATCAACAATTTTTAATTTATATTTAAATTTCATTACTGAATTAGCTAAATATCAATGTGATAATATAACATATTGTTTTAGGGGAAAATAGATTTTTTTTAATAAAACTAAAACTGATGAATTTATACTAGTAAAATCTATGTCAAGGTAACACAACAAAGATACAAACATTGGGAAATACAACTACTATAATCCATTCGAGTATTTCTAGCTTGAAATTGCCTATGTTCTTGATTACTACAAGTGGATACATGTATTCAAAATTGAGATTAACTAAGTAATCTCTAAAGAAAATTCTGAAAATTTAGGATTAAAAAACACTTTAGTTATCAAAAACTTGGGTAGATTCGAGGCCCTTATACTTTGGTGTATGTTAGTTTTTAATGATTGAGTAGCATCATATAGGTTTCCTAGTCTCAAATTTGGTCAGAGAGCCTTAGAAACACAAGAACTTGAGAACCCAAAAAAAAAAATTAGGAGAAAAAACCCAGAGATGGCTCAATTAAGTTAATTAGTGAGTAATTAATTTTTTCCTAAGTCTAACTTACGAAAAATGATTAATTGACAATATTTAATTAAGAAATGTGAGAATTCTCTAGAAAATCACATGGATCAACCCAGTAACGATCTTAGTCATTGATGATAAATTAATCATGGACGTTGGTGAGCCAATAAGAGATTATAATAGGAGGTTGATGGGGTTAGAGAAAAATACACCAAAGGTCGAGTTCCTTGGCAAAAATTGAGCTTCCTAGTTGCAGTAATTTAGTAGAGAGAGTTTGAGCCATAGAGGGGACACAAAGGCAGTGAGTTCAAAGGAATATTTCCAGCTTGAGAGAGGCAATAGTAGGAGGAAAATCTATTCCACTAGAGGTTATTCAGGGACTGCATAGGAAGCTAAAAATGATAGATCAATTTAGTTGAGTAGGGGGTATATTAAGCTTCCAAAGGCAGGAAAATTTTCCCAGTAGGTCGGAGGACCACTTTCAACAGTAGTAGCAAGCAGGACATCAGATTCAAAGGCAAATTCTAGGAGTGTGAGTTACAATATGCACACCATCTACATAGAGGCTTGCATAGGGGTTTTGGATGGTAAGTTTTACTGAGTGGTGTTCTACCAGGATTTCCCATGGAGGAGGGATAATTTCCCTTAATATTTTTTCTAGATTATATTTCTGAGGATTGCCAAGTTTTTTAATCCATTTGTACTCAAAATTTTACTGTTGCATAATAATAAAATCCTCATCTGTTGCATCGGTTTTCCCACATTGGGTATTTTCGGGGATACTTGTAAAAATATAACGGTGTCATATTTTTTGTGTGTGTGCTCAATATTTCTCAATTTCCAACATTTTTTATATGTAATGTTTTTTATTGTGAAGAAATTACAATGTGATTAATTCATTATTTTATCATAACAAAATAAATTGCATAATTTAATCAATTAGAATAATTAATTCTAATTGTTGCATTTCAAGGAAAATTTCACATGGTATCAGAGCGAGTGTGACATATCAATGGTTCATAGATGAAGAGGGATAAATTTGTAGTTCAGAGAGAGCAAGAACACAGTTCATCCATATTTTCACAAAGGCATCCATGCAATTCGAACTGATGGGCAGAGGGGTCAATTTTCTAATGCAGGTGGCACAAAAAATCGCAGTGCCTAGTAGCAGTTCTAGCAGACAGTGGTGAAGTCAGGGAGCAGTTCCAATAAAACATATCAGTAAATTCACAGGGTAGATCTAGGCGCAATTGATTAGAAATATTTTTGCAATAGCAGAATCAACGTCAAGTGGAAGAGATATTGCACACACTAAGGGATTTTTCTCAGAGGGTTTCAAGTTTCATTCTCGAAGGAAATCCAAAAATTTTGAGTTACAGAAGCAGAACCAATAGGAAGGGTTGTGCATTCCATGAAGGAGTGTGAATTGTAGAGAGGGTAGCTAAGCAGGAGAGGAGGGGATTCTTGTTTATTTCCTAGTTGTGAGTTTGGCAGAAAATGGCCTCAACAGAACTTCAAGATCATTATATGCTAGAAGGTGAATCCGACTATGTTATCTGGAAAGCCAGAATGTCTTTCCTGTTAGATGAGCATGGTATGAATGCATACACAAAAATAGTTAATATTCCTACATACAGACCCACAACAGCTAGAGAATTACAATAAGGATATGGCCAAGGTGAAGTGGTTGGTTCTCGATGGTGTTTGAGATAATATAGTCTCACATTTATTGACCAATAATACAACCAAATAAGTGTGGGATGTTATTGCCACACTATATCAGAATCCTTCTGAGAACCAAAAGATGTATCTGCAGGAGAAGTTGAGGACCATTGAGATGTGAAAGGGTGAAGGGGTTACTCCCTATATCACTATAATTTAGAATGTTCGAGATGAGCTTGCAACGGTTGAAGCAACACCTCAAGAGGGTGAGTTGGTGCATATAAGCATTAATCGATTCACACGAGAATGGGAAACTTTCATCCAGGGTATTACTGGACAAGATCAAATGCCTAGTTGGGATCGATTATGGGTTGACTTGACATAGGAAGAAATGAGGCTCAGTCTAGTTGAGAGCAACATCAACGACAACAATAGTAGAGGATTGAAGAGTGTGAAGGAGGAGGATAATGTAGCCCTTGCATCGAAGGGGAAGGAAAAGAAAGGTCTCAGTAAGGGATAAGGATCACAGGAAGGAAAAAATAAGAAAAAAGACTTGTCAAAGATTAAGTTCTTCGGGTGTGGTGATTTTGGTCACTACAATACTCAATGTCCTTAGAGGAAGAAGGAAAATAAGGAGAAGTAGGAGCAGGGAAAAACTTTGACATAGATTGACTAGTTGTCCTCCAGGTTGGAGGAGGAATTCGCTTTATATGGAACTATACCTCCAGGAAGAGGTGGGGTGATATCAATTTATAGTTCCCAGAGTTGCATAGGTTCGAGTAGGGTCCATCGAGGTGAGCATCAAACAAGTGTTTTGTCATGGATCATTATCCTCGCTATAGGGGCCCAAAATATTCAGTAGCACGATGGATCACTGTCATATGACACAGTATGTTCTTGAGGGATAGTTGCACTACCAGTTGCAGTTAGATGATTGAGGATTATAGTGCAGTTGCAGTGCATACAAACTCAATAGATAGGGAAAATATAGGTAGTCGTCAGTGACTCAGGAGAAATTTGTAGTTCATAAGACACAATTAATTCAAATATTTGGTTCTCAGTTGCAATATTTGCAACAACAACATGAGTTCAGATGATGCACAATGTAGATTTGGCGGTAGTACAGGGTGTACAATGTAGTTTGAACAACAACAGAGATGTAGTATTGGTTCAACTCGAGGTAGAAGATGAATCATAATTTCACAATAGTTGGTGAGAAGTTGCAATTTGTCACAATTGTAATACATCAACAACGTGTATGGAGAGATGTTATGAGATTGTCTAGAACACCTTCCTCGCTGAGAGGGAGTGTCAGTTTTTTATGATTGATTAGTATCAAATAGGTATTCTAGTCTCGACTTTGGTCAGAGAGGCTTAGAAACACAAGAACTCCAAAACCCAGAAAAATTTTCAGGAGAAAACACTTAGATATGGCTCAATTAAGTTAATTAGTAAATAATTAAAATTTTCCTAAGTCTAAATTAGTAAAAATGATTAATTAACAAGAATTACTTGAGAAAGGTGAAAATTCTCTAGGTAAACACATGGATTAAATCAGGAATGATCTTAGCCATTGATGAGTACTTAATCACAACCATCAATGAGCCAACAAGATATTATAAGAAGGGGTCAACGGGGTTGGAGAAAAATACACCAGAGGTCATGTTCCTTGGAAGAAATCAAACTTTCTAGTTGTAGTGATTCAACAGAGAGAGCTCTACCTAGAGAGGGGACACAAACATAGCGAGGGGCAAAGAAAATGATTCCTAAGGAATATTTCTAGTTCCGGAGAGGCAACAACAATAAACAGAGCTATTCCACTAGAGGTTGTGCATGCAGTTTTAGAGTGGCAGATCGATTTAGCTGAGCAGAAGGTCGATATAGCTTCCAGAGGCCGGGAAATTTTTCTAGTAGGTTAGAGGATCACTTTCAGAAGTAGCAGCAGGTAGGACGTCAGACTGAGAGGCAGAATCCAAGATTGTGAGTTACAGGTTGCGAGGGGTTTTGGACGACCAGTTTTACTGAGTGGTCTTGTGTCAAGATTGACCATGGAGAAGGAATATTTTCCCTTAATAATTTTTCTAAATAATCTTACCGAAGATTACCAAGTTTTTCCATCCTATTGCACTCGTAATTTCACTGCTACATAATAATAAAACCCTCATATGTTGCATTGGTTTTCCTACATTGGGTTTTTCGGGGACAATTGTCCAAAAATAACGGTGTCATAATTTTTGTGTGTGTGCTCAATATTTTTGAGTTTCCAACATTTTTATTGTGAAGAAATTTTAGTGTGATTAATTCGTTATTTTGATGTAACAAAATAAACTGCATAATTTAATCAGTTAGAAGAATTAATTCGAGTTGTTGCATTCAAGGAAAATTTCACAGTGCAATCTTGTGCTTTGATGTAGGCCAAAGTATTTAGGTCAAATAATAATTGAGAGCCCTATGGAGACGATGCTGTGGATAAGTTGGTCGAGGAGGGTGACCCTTAGTATTCCCCCAATCATGTGAACCTAAGGTTATCAAGTATGGAACATAGGGTATCAACATCATCAATCAATTTTCAAATGGAGCTTTTATGTTGAATTAGTGTCTCAAGCAAGGTCTTATCTTAGATTCCAAGCTCATAATTTCTAATTGGAATCAGTCATGTTACAAGGAGGAAAAATTAGGATCCTTCAATGAAAAGTCTGATATTGTCACTTGATAGTAGGGATAAGGAGGAACACAACTTGGAAGTGAGTAGAAAAGAACAAGAGCGAGTGAATAGGGAAATGTGGGATGAGAACATTATGGCCACCTAAAATAATGTAGATCCACGTCGCAATTAACAACCACACATTGTACTAAATTGGAATACAACCTAACAAAGACTCCATTGGAGGGGAAAACCATAGAGCAACCTTTAGAGAGCATGAGATAGATACCTAGCAAATGTCAAAGAACAATGAGAGGACATGTAATGATAAAGAGGATATAATACATGTTGTGGGTGGTGGAGGGTAGCCACAACAAAGCTCATGATGCCACCAAATGGAGCACTTCCTAACACTAAGGGATCATGCATGAATATTGGATGTCATTCACAATAAGAACCCTCTCCACCAATTATAGAGCACCATTGGCGTAGTGGTATGCTAGATGGCTATTGACTTGGAGGACACAAAAGAATTGCACCCTAGGAAAGGACCAAAAAGCTATTCTTATTCAATTGAGAATCAAAATTAATTGGGCATCAAAGGAGGAAAAATCTATTTGAAAGTATTTGATGGTGTCTTTTGAGTCCCCTACTACTGAAAAGAAGTGAAAGGGGAAAAAGAGAGCACATAAAAACCCATTAAAACAAGGCATATGATTCAATGAGGTTCTCTAAAGCTGATGGGCCCAGCCCTCGTCAACTTAACTTTGATATTAGCTTATAACACAAAGTCAATAAATATGATGAAATAAAATAACAAATGATTTTATATTTGGAAAGATTGTGTCAATCAATGTTATTGTTTAGGCTTACGGATGATCGGATATAGGTGGTATTTGGAATTTATTTTTCTTGTACAATAATTATGTTTTGGCTGGACAACTGTCCTTGCCTCGTGGATCATACTCTTGCCTTTTGTATTGTCAAAACCCTAACTTGAGCTCATTTGTTATGTTACTCTTTACCTCGACTAAGCGAGGGTTTGTTCTGCCGCTTCTCTGTGAAATGAGTTTGTGTGTTTTCTCTGTTATGGAAAATGGTCGTCACTCAGCTCCGAAATGTTTATGGACTTTCCTTTGTCATTGGTAAGATCAATACTCTGTTTCTATGTCTATAATTTCTTAACTTTATGCAATTGTTCGAAATTTTGTTTGCCTGTAGAAGTCGTGACTTGGCTTGGTCTATGTGCATATGCTGTTGTTTTGGCTATTTCGTTAACAACTGGGCTTGTATTCATTCCTCGTTCTTCTGTGCAATTTATTTGCATTTGCTTGTTGTCTCTCTGATTTATTCTTATAGGTTGCGGCCCAGGGTTTCGTGGCTTCGGCTCTCTTCTTTCAACGGCCAGGTAACTAATCACTCCATGCTATCAATGCTTCCGCTTTCTTCCTCAGTCACTAATATTTTCGCTCCTTCGTGAGCAGAAACCCTTGTTGTTGTAACTTGTTTCTAGTAGTGTCTCGGAACTGTCTACTCTACAGGTAACTGTCTCTTTTCCGTTTGTGATTTTGTTACTCCATTCCTTTCGTTCTGTTTGCATTCAATAACTGACCCTTATTCGTTTTATGTGCTCGCAGGTGGGGTCGATTCTGAAACCTTCTATTCACTATTTTCTCGTCTCTTGGAGTTCAACATAACACCAATTACCGGTGTGGTATTTTCTTGATTTGAACTCATTTAATTTATGTATTGGTTTACAGTAATACAGAGGAATTTTATTCCTATTCAATTGTTAGAAATTCAAAACACAGTTTTCAATGTATTACCTGTGTAGTCTTGCAACTGATATTTGTGTTGTTAGTCTGCTATGGTGAATGTTTGTTCCGTCGTTTGGTCAATTCTCTAGAGTCTAAATGGCTTCAGGCTTCTGCAATTCTTTGTTATAACACTTGTATTCAAAGTGCCTACGAGCCGTTACTCTTATGTTGTTATAGAAGTCACTTAGTCTCTGTAAAAGAAAAAAAAGGACAATTGTATTTTGCACACAGTAATCAATTTCAGTATGCAATAGAAGGATTGTTTATAAACGTAATGTTACTCCAAGATGGATGATTGTAGAGATTTTTTTTTATATTCTTTCGTTCTTCTTTTCCAATCTAACATGTTACAATGTATGTTTTTGGTTTTTATATGATTTGAGAACAGTTTTTGTTAACTTTTGTCAGTTACATTCATGAGTTACATGATTTCTAAAATTGTTATTAGGAATGGTCCATTAACCTATAGGAATTTATTCGACTAAGAATTAATTAAAAACATTTTGTAATTCTAACTACTAATTCTCCTAAATGCTATCTTACTGAGAAATTTAAAAATTAAAAAGAAACAAAATGTCCTTTCCGTCCTGCATTGCCTCCTTCATCCTCTTTGAGAACAAATAACCTTCAGCCATGATAACTTGTCAGCTGGATGCTCCTACATCAGGCTCCCGGGGTAAATAAAAATCATGGCTCCGCTCTATGAGCGTCTCCACTGAATAACCTGCTTGTTGTATTTGTGCTGCGTCAAGCCAGGAACTGTCCTCAATGGGATGGTTCTTCCACTTGACCAGATACCGTAGATATTCCTTTCGGCGAGTCCGCTTAGCCACTTGTGTATCGAGAATTTTCTTGATTTCCAGGGGATGTTTTGTAGGCATTTGCCTCATCCAAGGACTGTCTTCACTTTGGGTGTCTCGTTCTGGCCCTGTCACACTATTGTCTTCAAGACTAGTAGTGTATGGGAACAGATCTGCCATGTTGAAAATGGGTGATATGCCGATATCTGGTGGCAGTTGTATTTCATAAGCATTTGGCGAAAATTTACGCAGAATTTTACAAGGGCCGATCTTCTTAAATTTAAATTTGTTATATTTGCCCTTAGGAAATTGTTCCTTGCATAAATGTGCTAAGACTTCGTCCCCAATATTAAACTGTACTTCTCGCCACTTTAAATCTACATGCTACTTATATCATTGGCTGTTGTCCTGTAATTTTAACTTCACCTGCTCATGTAAGTCGCTCATTGCTTGGGCGAAATCTTCCCGGTCAGCACTCCTTCTTTCCAACTTTCCCAAATCCCGCAGTTCATGCACTCCACGAGGATGCATGACATACATAACCTAAAAAGGACTGTATCCTGTGTTGCGATTTGGTGAATCATTATAAGCAAATTCCACTTGAGCAAGTACACGATCCCGCATTCGTGAATTTTCACCAATCAAACTTCTTAGCAAGTTTCCCAAGCTCCTGTTCACCACCTATGTTTTCCCATCAGTCTGTGGGTGATATGCGGAGCTAAAATTTAACTAAGTATCCAAATTTTTCCACAGGGTACGCCAAAAATGTCCTGTTAATTTCACATCCCTGTCAGAAATAATGGATCTCGATAATCCGTGCAACCTGACAATTTTCGTGAAAAACAAGTGTGCTACATGAGTGGCATCACAGGTTTTTCGACAAGGAATGAAATGTGCCATTTTAGAAAACCTGTCAACTACCACCATCACTGAATAAAAACCTCGTTGTGTTCTAGGCAAACCCAAAACAAAATCCAAACTGACTGAGTCCAATGGTCTACATGGAATAGGTAACGGTGTGTAGATTCATGCATTTTGACTATGTCCTTTCGCTAATTGGCACAGTTTACACCTGGTCACATATCACTGCACATCCCGTCGCAACTTTGGCCAGTAATAAAAGTGTTCAACTTGTGTTAAATTTTTGTCTATGCCGAAATGTCCGGCTAGACCTCCACTGTGCTTCTCCCGAATGATATTCTCCCTCATCGAGCAGTCGGGAATGCATAATTGTCCCACCTTAAACAATAGCTCTTCCTGTAAATTGTAGTCCAACCATGGACTACTGTCCCTCAACAAAGGATTTTGACAGGCTTCATAAGCCTCTTTGAAATCCGCATATGTTTGATACAAGTCTTTCAAATGTTCAAAAACCAACACTTGTATCGTACTCTCCTGTAAGAGCAAAGCTCTTCTGCTCAACGCATCTGCTACCTTGTTGGCCTGTCCGCTGATATGTTTCAACACAAACATGAAAATCTGCAAATACTCAACCCACTTAGCATGTTTGTGATTCAGTTTATGATGTTGCATCACATATTCCAGTGCTGAATTATCAGAAAATAAAACAAACTCATTCCCTAGTAAATAGTGTCTCCAATTCTTCAATGCTTGGACAACAGCATAGAATTCCTTGTCATAAGATGAGTATTTCTTCCTGCTTTCATTCAACTTCTCACTGAAATAAGCAACTGTTTTGTCTTCCTAGCTAAGTACAGCTCCAATGGCCGTACTGCTTGCATCACAACGAACCTGAAAAGCTTACTAAAATCAGGCAATCTCAAGATTGGTCTTTCTGTGATTTTCTTCTTCAATAACTGGAAACTCTTCTCTGTCGCTTCAGTCCAACGGAAAGGTTGACTTTCCTTCTTAATAGTATCCAACATAGGTGCATAGATTCCACTAAAATCTCTGATAAATTTGCGATAAAAACTTGCCAACCCATGAAAACTACGAACCTCAAATAGGCTCTTTGGGGATGGCCAGCTAACAATTGCTGCAACTTTTTCTGGGTTCATCTTCAACTCATTTTCTGCAATCACGAAACCTATATAAACCAACTCTCTTTGAAAAAAAGTACATTTTTTAAAATTTATCAACAGCTTGTTCTGCTGCAATTTCTCCAATACACTCTGAACATGTCGAAAATATTCTTCCTTAGTCTTGCTGAAAATTAAAATATCATCAAGATAAACAATGACAAATTTCCCAATGAACTCTTTCATCATTCCATTAATCAGGCGCATGAAAGTACTAGGGGCATTACTCAAACCGAATGGCATTACCAGCCACTCATACAACCCTTCATTAGTCTTGAATGCTATTTTCCATTCATCCCCTTCTCTGATCCGGATCTGATGATAACCACTCTTAAGATCGATTTTCGAAAAATATGCTTCCATGCTTAGACAGTCCATCATATCATCCATTCGTGGTAGTGGAAACCTGTACCGTATGGTATTTTTTTTATTGCTCTCGAATTTGTACACATCCGCCATTCTCCTCCTTTCTTGGGTGCGAGAACTGTTGGAATTGCACAGGGGCTTAAACTCTCCCTTATCAATCCTTTGTCCAATAATTCTTGCACCTGTTTTCTTATTTCCTTATTAGCTTTAGGACTCATTCGGTATGCTGCCTTATTTGGTAGACTGGCTCCAGGTATAAAGTCAATGTGGTGACTAATACTTCTCTTAGGAGGAAGTTTATCTGGTAAACCATCAACTACAATATCGTTGAATTCTTGCAGCATTTCCTGAATTTCCTCAGGAAAATATAATATTTCTGTGTGCAACATCACTTTTTTTGGCCTCCTTACCACTGCATACTGTATCTCACTATCTTTGATCTATTTTAGAAATTCTTTTCCACCCAACAATAATTCTTTAACTCCACTTGTTTCCGCTGTCTCTTCTTCCTTAATGGGTAAAAGCGTGTGCTTAATCCCATCTTTGAAAAATTTGTAACAATTTGTCTTCCCATCATGTATTACCTTCCTATCATACTGCCAAGGTCTCCCTAGCAGTATGTGACACACGTCCATTGGCATTATATCACAAATAACCTTATCCTTGTATTTGCCAATGTGAAACTCAACTTCACACTGTTCATCAACCAACAGTTGATGCCCTTTTTGTAGCCACAACACCTTGTAAGGTGTGGGACGCTTCAACCTCTTCAAACTCAAATTTTCCACCATCTCTATGGCGACTAAATTATCCATACTTCCACTATCAATAATCAGCTTGCAGCATTTCCCATGTGACTTGAAAGCTGTCTGGAATAATGCCTTCCTTTGAGTTGGGTCAATTGTCTCCTTTGCTGGTTTCAATAACACTTTATTCAAAACTAGGGCTTCCCCTGTTTCCGGTACATTTTCTATTTCCTGAGTTTTTACCTCTATTTCCTCTGTTTGAGCAACATATGCTCCTCTTGCTCCAGCCTGGTCACGTTCAGGACATTCAAAGGACTTGTGCCCCCACTTGTGGCACTTATAACACTAAACAAAAGCTCCTCTGCCTTGGCCACTACCTCTTCCGCGTTGGTATGGCCTTCCCTCTCTTGTGTTTCTGTCCTTTTCCGCTGCCTCTGAAGTTTTCGAGCTGCTTCCTTCTTCACTAACAGCTTTTCCTCTACCAAAACCTCGTCCTCTTCCCCTGCCAGATCCTCCTCCTCTTCTAGCATTCTGTTTTCTGTTTATCTTCTCTTCGGCCTTCAAAGCACTTTGATAGGCCTAATCAATAGTTCTGGGTGAAAGAATACTTGTTTCATCTAGTATTTCCCCCCTCAATCCATTCACAAACCTTGTTGTATTTTCAGGGGTGTCTTCTACATAACCAAATCTCAAATTTACTCTGTAGAATTCTTCCTTATATTCCTTTACAGTCAACCCCTTTGTTTCAGATTTTGTACCTGCCTGTACATCATAATATGGTAATATTTGGGTAAGAATTTACCCTTCATTTTAGCCTCCATCCTGGCCCATTTCTTTATAGGTTGCTTATTCAACCTTTTCCTCTCCGCCTGGACATTATCCCGCCATAAGGACGCATGTCCTTTCAATTTGGTGGCAGCGAATTTAAATTTCTTTTCTTCGTTGATCTCCTCATAATCAAAATATTTATTCAGCTCACTGAGCTAATCCAGCAGCACCTCTGTTGATAAATTTCCATCATAAGTAGAAAGCTCATGCTTTGGCTTACTACTTGCTAACAAAACTGACCTAAACTTTATGAGTTCAGGTCCTTCTCCATCTGAACCATCTGTCATCTCTGCAGCTTCTTCATCACTGTCATCTCCTCCATCAGGATCCCTTCCTCTCCCTGCTTCTACCGTTGCTAATCAGGCGTTAAGTATCTGGATCTCTTTCCTCAGTCCTTCATCTACTGCTCTGCGTAAACCTCTTCCTCGACCTCGCCTTCCAACTTCCATTTTCTATCAAATTCAACAACTACTCTGATACCAATTGATAGGCCCAGCCCTCGTCAACTTAACTTTGATATTAATATATAACACAAAGTCAATAAATATGATGAAATAAAATAACAAATGATTTTATATTTGGAAATATTGTGTCAATCAACGTTATTGTTTAGGCTTACAAATGATCGGATATAGGTGGTACTTGGAATTTATTTTGCTTGTACAATAATTACGTTTCGATTGGACAATTTTCCTTGCCTCGTGGATCACACTCTCACCTTTTGTATTGTCGAAACCCTAACTTGAGCTCATTTGTTATGTTACTCTTTACCTCGACTGAGCGAGGGTTTGTTCTGTCGCTTCTCTGTGAAATGAGTCTGTGTGTTTTCTCTGTTATGGAAAATGGTCGTCACTCAGCTTCGGAATGTTTATGGACTTTCCTCCGTCGTTGGTAAGATCAATACTCTGTTTCTATGTCTATAATTTCTTAACTTTATGCAACTATTCGAAAGTTTGTTTGCCTGTAGAAGTCGTGACTTGGCTTGGTCTATGTGCATATGCTGTTGTTTTGGATATTTCGTTAACAACTGGGCTTGTATTCATTCCTCGTTCTTCTTTGCAATTTCTTTTCATTTACTTGTTGTCTCTCTGATTTATTCTTACAGGTTGCAGCCCAGGGTTTCGTGGCTTCGACTCTCTTTTTTCAACGGCCAGGTAACTAATCATTCCATGCTATCATTGCTTCTGCTTTCTTCCTCAGTCACTAATATTTTCGCTCCTTCGTGAGCGAAAACACTTGTTGTTGTAACTTGTTTCTAGTAGTGTCTCGGCACTGTCTACTCCACAGGTAACTGTCTCTCTTCCGTTTGCGATTTTGTTACTCCATTCCTTTTTTTCTGTTTGCATTCAATAACTGACCCTTATTCATTTTATGTGCTCACAGGTGGGGTCGATTCTGAAACCTTCTATTCATTGTTTGCTCGTCTCTTAGAGTTCAGCGTAACACCAATTACCGGTGTGGTCTTTTCTTGATCTGAACTCATTTAATTTATGTATAGGTTTACAGTAATACAGAGGAATTTTATTCCTATTCAACTGTTAGAAATTCAAAACACAGTTTTCAATGTATTACCTGTGTAGTCTCGCAACTGAGATTTGTGTTGTTAGTCCACTATGGTGAATGTTCGTTCCATCGTTTGGTCGATTCTCTGGAGTCTAAATGGCTTCAGGCTTCTGCAATTCTTTGTTATAACACTTGTATTCAAAGTGCCTACGGGTTGTTACTCTTATGCTGTTATAGAAGTCACTTAGTCTCTGTAAAAGAAACAAAAAGACAATTGTATTTTGCACGCAGTAATCAATTTTAGTATGCAATAGAAGGACTGTTTATAAACGTAATGTTACTCCAAGATGGATTATTGCAGAGATTTTTTTGTTATATTCTTTCATTCTTCTTTTCCAATCTAACCTGTTACAATGTATGTTTTTGGTTTTTATATGATTTGAGAACAGTTTGTGTTAATTGTTGTCAGTTACATTCATTAGTTACATTATTTCTAAAACTGTTATTAGGAACGGTCCATTAACCTACAAGAATTTATTCGACTAAGCATTAATTAAAAAAAATTGTAATTCTAACTACTAATTCTCCTAAATGCTATCTTACTGAGAAATTTAAAAATTAAAAAGAAACAGAATGTCTTTTCCGTCCTGCATTGCCTCCTTCATCCTCTCTGAGAAAAAATAACCTTCAACCATGATAACCTGTCAGCTGGATGCTCCTGCATCAAAAGCTTTTCCAAAACTCAATGAAAAAAAAAAAATTACATTAACTCTTAGGTAAAAAAGCACCCTTTTTCTATTTACAACTCTCATTTAAGAAAAAAACAATTTATTCATAACTTCAAACTAAATTTGTTCTTACAATTTTTTATTAATTTCATTAAATATATAATTATATCACTTTAAACAAAATTTTTAACAATAATATTCCTCTGACTTTATATACTTGAAAAATCAAATTCTAACTTACCCCAATTTACTAGAAAAATAACAATAACTAATAATAGTTAATTAATAATAATAAATAGTATTATTCAACTTATACCACTTACCATTTTAATCATTACATCTCGTTTATCCTCCTCGCTCATCAATTCCAACTGACTCATATTCAATGATATTCAACCACAACCATATATAATAAATTACTTCATACAATTTTCATTGTAAATTCTCTCATTATGAAAGTTGAAGGTTGTACCCTTCATATGTAATAAATTATTATATTTCAACCCTAACATAATATTCCTTAAAAGTTATCATAGAATTTTGAATAGAGTGTGGCCTTTACGTTACTTAACCTAACCAAATAATAATTACATTTGGTTCAATGTAACAACCATAGTGCCAATAACCTAACCCACTATCTGAATTCTTGTCAAATCTAATTCTCCTATCTGAAATTTTGTCAGGGAAATCCACATACAGTTGGATATTTGTAGTATAACTCGAGGGCAATGGTGGGCCATATTTAAATGTGGGTTGAAATTTGATGAGCAATAATTTGTTATTGGTTCAGTTAATTTCAAACTTTTTAATGAAACTCTATGAGTATTCATCCTCCAAACTTTAATAATATTTTTACATTTTCTTTATTGCACTAAATGGTATTTAGTGCAGATCTTTCCATATTGATTACAATTTTGATTAAGTAAAGATATAAATCATAACATATATAATTAATCATGAGCATTGATTTTAATTTTTCTTAAGACTCAAAGCATTTAATTACTCATATTAATTCAATGAACTTTTAATGATCTTTTAATTATATAAATATGATTATTATTTATTTTTTAATATAACATTAATTTATGTTTTAATATAATTTATTTATTTTTGAAATTTGGTTTTTATGATTATAATTTATATAAAGATTTTTAGGTGATAATCACATATAAAAATATTTTTACAAAATATTTTTATGTGTGATAAAAGATCTTTATATAATTTATTAAGTTTTAATGTTCAATTGTATAATATTAACTTACAAGATAAGTCATATCATAGAAAGTTCATGTGTCAACTTACATAAATAATTAACTTTGACCAATTCTTAATATGCTTCACTTGTTTTAATTTCAAAAAATAAAATAAAGATAATCTTTCAGTGTCTTCACCTATTTTAATTCCAAAGAACAAAATAAAAATAAACTTTGACCAATGTAAATGATGGTTAGACATTATTATTATATTTTTAATTTTTAATTTAATTTTATTATTATTATTATTTTGCGTAAATATGAATATTATCAATTATAAATCAATCAATGTTTCACATTTATTCAATTAGAAATCAAATTATGAAGTAACATCACAATTAAGGACTTTTTTTACACATACTCCACCCATAGCTCTCTATCTCTTTGATTGTAATATTTGTAAATTTAGACTCACACAATGGTCCTCTCACTTAACTAGAAACTTAGTGTTCTCATAAAGCTTTGATTCTTGCAAATTTCGTAAATCATTCTTGTACTAACTATACTTTGTACATTTTAGCAATCTTTATCATTTTAGTTTGCGTTCTTTATTTTAATTGTTTTTAAATCATTATTTTTTAATTCACATATATACAAATAAGTCAGATATATGTTTTGAGATCAATAACAATAATAACATACAAGATATCAACTTGTTATTGTACACTAGTCATTATATTTCACAAACACATTAGTTATTTATAGTCCTTGTGCACTTTTTTGAGTTCATGTCATGCACTTTTACCCCTTCCATGTCCTTTAAATGACTTTTACACTTATTCAATCACTAAATCACTTGTAGGCCTTCATTATCAAGATATCAATTTTGTTAATCCCCTATGGTTTGTCATAGTTGCTATGTGATATTGTTTATATTATGACCACTTAAATTTCTTAACTTCAATGAAACTAACTTTTCTCCATGTATATTAAATGCATCACATAACAAAAGTAGGCATTGTTTAAAAAACATCACAATAAAACCACAATAAAGTAATTATTCTTAACTAGAAGTTTTTTTTAATTAAAATATTTTTGATGAATACCAAGCAACATCTTTTTATTTTAGAAATGACCATGTGATAGATATTTTTTCAGAAATTATGAAAACACTCTTTTAACTAAGCAATTATTATTAGGATATCTATTCCATTAAAGTTGTCCAAAAACTTATATCAAACTTCAATTAATATAAATAACCTTCTTTCAAAATTACATTAATTTACATGAGACAAACCTATCATCAAATTCTAATATACACAATATACACAATAACATCTTAGTGTCACTTATTTCTATTGAATCTTCAAATTCTAATATATACACTAACATCTTAGTATCACTTATCTCTATTAAATTTTTACTTCTATATACATTCGGGTACAAAATTTTGAATCAATTTTCTTTATAAAAAAAAAAAAAAAAAATTTAACATGTAAATTATGAAAGTCATTAGATCTTTTAGAAGCTCAAATTCTAATATACACAGTGTCACTTATCTCTATTGAATCTTTGCTTCCTTGGGATAAAAAATTTGAATAAATTTTCTCCATGGAATGAAGTGAAATTTTTACAAAAGCTCGTTGTTTTAGTATGTAGATTATGAAAGTCAATTTAGTGATCCAAATTTGGTGTTGTAATACGTAGATTCTCGAATTCGAGATGTTTCCTTTAACTTTTTAATTTTTCAATTCAACTTTGCTTCTCAACTCATCAAGGTATCGTCCACTCACCTTTCCTTCCACGAAGACGACTCTTAGTCAATAGTTAAATGAATTGTGTCGGAATTCGCTGTTCAATTTATAAATTTTAAAATGATTTTATATTGACGAAATATATCGTTATAATATAGATTGAGATAATTTAATATATGAGAAAGATGATGGAAAGTATACATTTCAAATTATATATATATATATATATATATATATATATATTTATAATTTTAAAATTTAATTGAAAGTATTTATCAAATTCTAAGATATAATGACTGAATTTGTAATACGTATGAATTATGAATTTAATAAAAAAAATTAATAAGTATAATTTAGGTGTAAATTTTAATTAAAAAATTTATTAATTGAAATTGAGTGAAGTTTTGGAAATTTTAATAATTAATAGATGATAATTAAAGTTTAAATTTTGATATTAAAACAATTAAATTTTATGTTTAATAAAAGATTCTATAACTTTGTTGACTTTTATTAAAAATTTGATGGAATTATTGTATTTGAGATTGTGTAAAAGTCCTAATAATTTTGTTGACTCACAAATAAGAAGCAAGGATGACCTAATTACAATTTTTTTTTTGTAAATTAATTTCTATTAACTTAAAAAAAGGCAGATTACATTATGATGCCAAAAGCTTCATAGCATTTCTGGTGTTACACACCATCACTGATTATGAATTTCCATTTTTCCCTTTTTTTCCTATGAATGTTTACCTAAACAATAGATTTATCATTTACAGTTGTGGATGAGACGATATCCTCATTTTTCTGATAAAGCTCTATTGCACCTTGATATGCCAAACATGGAATTTCTTTATCACTGTCTGAATGGTCAGACTCAAGGTTGTGTTTCTGTCCTCTATGTGCCAACACAATCATTGTTGTTGATGCTCCCTTATCCTTAACTTGAAATTTCTCCTCTGCTAAGGATTGGGGTGGTACCACAATGGATTGTTCTGGAACTTGGGTGGCCACGGAGACAGGGGTTGGCTTCTACTAATGAACATTATCTATGGACTTGCCAAAGTCGTTCTACTGGAAGCAACCTTTTGGTCAACCCACCCCTGATTGGGTTTTCATTGCTCTTGGGAGCTGAACGACCCCTTTAAGGAAGGGCAAGCATTCTGAAGATGCCCAGGTTGCCGAGAAAGTCTACACCTGGAAGTTGTGTTTTCATAGTCTAAGGGCTAATAGAATTTTTTTCCAACCCACTTGAGGATAATATGATCTAGCAGTCTTTCGCTCAGATCCAATTCAACACATATACGAATGAATGTGATGAATCTCGAAGCCAATCTTTCATTCTCTGTTTTGATGTAGCGGCCCAGTGAATTATTGTTGTTTTTCCAAGATGTATGGCTGAATCGATTGGAGGGGTAATTTTGGAAGTCTTACCCATACTAGAGTAGCTAGAGAATTCATGGAATGAGGGTTAACGTTTGGAAACCATGGTTGTATCGAGAGACCTGCTCGACCCCATAACCATGGCCCTTGGTAAAAAAACCCTCTGTTTGTCTTCACAATTTTTAAAGACTACCACAAAATATCCTTTCAAACAAAACAACAATTTAAATTTTGGGACCATTTTTGATGAACTCGTTCCAGAGGGCAAATGCTAGAGGCCAGAAACCATTGAAACAACATATAACCGCCCATTGTGTGTGATATGTTACCTTCACCATTATTAATATCTCATTCACCTAGATCGATGGTGTTTTTGCTACCTACTCCACCACGAAAACCTGACCTAAGAGATTCTTTGGTGTTTGAGAGCTAGAGCCTGGATTTAGGACATCTTTGAAAGGCAAGGGTTTAGATGTCTGAGATGCCCCACTACCTTTGGCATAACCCCTCGACCTTACCACTACAAAGATATTGGCATCCCTTGTAATGCCATAATCTCTTAGAGCATTCCCCAACTTTAGTTTTCTCCCTTAGTAGAGAAGCCTTACTTCATCTTTCAGGATACCTGTTTACTAATAAATGTTGTGAGCCAAAGTTCCCACCACCTCTGATGCCGAGACCGTGAAACATAGGGAATCACCTGACATGGATCGAACAAAAATTGGAAATTTTTCTGCTTCGGGTCCTTAATTCACTTCATTGTCTGTTCTGGCTTTGATTGAGAGATTTTATCAAACACTTCATGTGCTTGACCAAATCCCCATTGAGGATTTTGTTGAGGCCTTTCAAAAAACACTGTGCTAACATCCTTACAATCCAAAACCATCTGACCCTCAAAGAACCCTAAAAGAGCACCACAACGACACTTAAAACATGTCTGCCCCACCCTCCCATTGCACACAAAACACCTCTTTTTTCTCTCCCTTGTCTGTTTCTCCTAATTATGTTCATGTTTCTCCAACCCCTGTGTTGTTGAGCTGAATGAGGCGATGCTCATGGTCCTTTCTCCTACTGCTACTGCTTCCACCATTTGGGCGTCGCCATCTAAGGGCATCATCACCGTGGGAAGCATGATGGATGTGTGTTTCGCATATAGCTACTCAAGCATCGGTTGTTGGGGTTTCAAGCGAAAAGAAAAAGGAGGTTGTTTGTTGTGACACTCTCTGTAGCACTTGTAACACAAGTTATTGGTAGCCGCACTCCCAAAGAAGCTACAATTGTTCAAGCAGTGGATGGGCTCTTCCGACACCTGCCTCCCACTCACTTCTTCTTGCATTTTTGAGCTCTCCTGTAATTCCATCGCACCAACTTTGTCAAGTTGTATCCAACAATAAATCGTTCACCTCTCTTCCACGTTCTTTTTTCATGACCCGACTACAACTAACACTAAAGGTCTCCACAACCTTCATAATCCACAAATATAAGCAAAAATGACTTATCTTGAAATACTAATGAATACGAGTGATAAGGTAATCAAATATTACCTTGGATGAGATGCACTTGACAATTCACAAATGATGAATAAAATTACCAACGTTCAAATATTAATATATAAAATATAATATAACAATTATATCTTAATGATTCATGAATAACCTATACAGATGATCCAAATTCAAATATTTAAACACAAGATTTAATTAAACAACTTCATCTATAACAATAATGATTTTAACTAACAAAAAAAGAAATCATCCATAAGGTGTTGATTAGTTGGTTTGAGTGGGGTTTAGTCTCCACTAAATTTTAGGTGCTAACCCCATGAAGAGAGGTTGAGGATAGAAGTCACTTTTGGGAGGATTAAACTAAGCCAAAGGTATCCAAACTTGACCCAACTTCACATAATAACATCCCATTAGTAGGTAAAGCATAAACTCAACCTAATTTTAAATATAAAAGTAAAAAAAATAACACAAAAATATTGAACACCTAATTTAAATTTAAAAAATCACATTTTAAAATTAAATAGAATGAGAAAAATCCAATATTATAAATATTTCTACACATTATATATGCAATTATTATTAATATTATTATAGAATTTTTTTAATATAAAAATAAAGAAATATATATATATATATATATATATATATATATATATATATATATATATATATATATATATATATATATATATATAGTGGTGGTTACCGTCCATTAAGACCAATACGGTCTATTGGACTTTAAGAGAGGAGAAATAGTCTAAGTTTGATTCTTCAAAATCTTGTTTCTATGGTCAAAATAAGGGAAATAAGTGCTCCAAAATCGCTATAGGTGGGTTGGCTTAATAGGTCAAGAAGATTGGAAGTGTGGCAGATGGTAGGGAATTGAGAGCAAATCTGAGTAAGAGTCAAGCAATCTAAAAGGAAGTGTTTTTCATCTTCCACATACTTAGAATCACAAATATGACATATTCTATCGTTCCAAGGGGTCTTGGGAATAGACCACCGCCCGATCTCACTCCGAAGCTAATGGGAATTAGTTCTTATCTTATCGATGTTCATTTTTTTCTTATTGCTGGACAAAATAGAGAGATAACTCTGATTATCAAGGGTGGGGTTGATCACTTCCTTATAGTATCTTAGCTTCCTTTTACCCTCCAGCTCCTGATCCTCCCACAACTTGTCCTTAAACTTGTAGGTAATAGTATTCTTGATATTAGCTTTGCTTCCCATACTGAGCTCCTCCTTAATTTCCCAATGGTTGAGCCAGGACTGGACATCCTTATGCCGCCCATGCTTGCGGCGAAGGTGACGGTTTTGACTACAGATATAAGTAATTTTAGGGAGCCTTTTTTATTCCGTGTTGTCAAGCTTCTTCTTATAAATCAGATATCTAAACATAGTCGTACTTTCAATGGAAGACAAACCAAATTCGATCAAGAAGATAAGATAAAGATTATTTCCCTTGATTTTAAGGTTGTAGATTATAAATTGCTTTTGAATCATCTCAATCTTCTTCTATGACTCTTCATGACTCTCTAACTACAACTCCAAATTTCACATCCATATATATATAATTTAATTCATAAATTCAATATAATTAGATTTTATTATTTTAAAAATATATATATTTTTTAAAGATAATTTAAAAAAAAAAGACAGAACCAACAAAGATAATATATCTGTAAGATTATTTATGATAGTATTTATGGAAAATTGTTAAGAGTTCCTTGTCACTGATACCAATGCCAGTGCACCCCGTGATAATTCTCCCTTAAATGGCACATGATATTGTGATTCCTCACCAGCGAAAAATTTGGTATGTTCGGGATTAAAAAAAGGAACCATGATTTGAGAGAAGTGGCTCTCCTTACGGGAGGCAAAAAAGAAAAAAGAAAAAAATTGTAAAAAGGAAAGGTTTCAAAGGCTAAAGCAAGTACAGCAGTGAATAGATTCCTTTGGAAATTACTGGTCACACTGCAAACCCAAATGCTTGCAAAAATGGGAAGATAGCGTAGCGTCCTCACTTGCAGAGAATCTTCTTCAGGTTGTTTCGTCTGATATTTCATCCCATCCCAAAATTCAATTCCAGTTAACTTTGATCATGTGATGGTGTTAGCTGGAATAGAAGAAAATTATTGGGTTTGAGGGAGAATCTATTGAATGGATGGTTGTTTTGTTTAGAGCCCAGTATTAGTCGACAGGGTTTCAAAGGGCTTAAAGAGCAGATTCCAATCTGAGATCCATCCCATCTGGGATTTACAGCAATCTGCAGAGAAAAAAAATAAAGGGTTGAGTATGTTATCGAAACTTTCATCTAAGAGGGTCAAGTCTGGGAGTGTGCCTGTGTATCTCAATGTCTATGACCTCACGCCCATGAATGGATACATATACTGGTTTGGCCTTGGAATATACCATTCAGGAGTAGAAGGTAATGTAATTTTTCTTCAATAAACCCAAATGAATGTTGGTGGATTCGAGTTTTCGAAGTTTACATCTGTAGCTGTAACTTTTTCTTACCAGAAATTTTGTCCCTTTTATGTACTTGAAAGAAAAAGGAGAAACTAGCTACAGAGTAACTCGCTGCTGTTGTTATGTTGATATTTTTTGCATATCCTAATGAGAATTCTGCATACTTGTTGGGGCGTCCAAATGAACAAAAAATGATGGTTAGCAGTAGATTCACGAGAGGCGTCTGAACTTTTTTGGGTGCCCAAATTGAAAAAATGTTTTCTAACTATAGAGCTATCGCAGGATTTCTGCATTTTTTAGGTATACAAATTTAGAATGGAAAACGGGATCTCCAACTATACTTTTATGGTAGGAAATCTGCATTTTCTCGGTGCCCTATCTGAAAAAAGGGCTCAAAACTCAGGGAGCAGTTAAGAGGATGTTTGTTCTTGGGGGCCGTTTGCTTTCTACCCATTTGGAGATACAAAATCAAAGATCATGGAAGAACGGAGTACATTTCCATACCCAATTCAACAGTAGTCATGGCCTTTCTGAAATGTGATGGTTTTGTTTGGTGCAAGTAATTATTGAGGATTTGGGATACAGGGGTTTATTTTATTTCCCCAGATTAACTTGTGGTGGCGGCCTATCTGCTGCGTGGTTTATTTTTAGGTTTCAACAATAGAAAGCTATTACATAGTTCTGCTTTATTACTTTCCCCGGTACCAAACTAAGTATTCACGAGGTAGGCGTTTCTTAAAATTGCATAGATTAACTTATGAACATGGGAGAAATTTTGCGTGTGCCTGTTATGTAAAGCTGTGGCTCTTTTTTTGTAATGTATATGCTGTTTTGCTATTTTCTTCGGCCCCTGCATATGATTTCACAAGATCTGAATTCGTTGAAGTTTTAGGAGGAATTTTTCGTTTTTCAGATTGTCCAAATAAGAACTGTTAAAAGCAGGTCTAGTATAATTCTTTTCAGGACATTTCTTCCTGCCCATACTGAAAGCTGAAAATCACAAGCTGTGGACAACGTTGCCATGGTTTAGTGGTGAAGGCAGTGGCGTTTCAAGCTTTCCACCAGGGTTCGCATCCCTTCGAAGCATTGGCATAGCCTCGCTTGTCATTTGTGGGTCAGTTTGCTTGCAAAAGCAAGCTGGTTTGAGGTCCACCCCAATTTGCCCTACACAAATGGGGCTTGTGAATTATTCTTCCTATGCAATGTTGAAGCTTCACTTTCAGGGGAACAACATGACCTGTGTCTTTGTCAAAGTTTATGTGCATAATTTTCGATTCTTTGGAGAAAAATGCATCATTCTGCTACATCATTAGAAAAATAGGGAATATGCGTTTTTCTTACCGACTGTAAAAAATTGCATAAGCATATTTACCAAAATTTTTCATATAACTTGATCCTCAAATTATGGAGGAAGAAAATAGAACTTCTATTTTTGTGAATAATTTACTACCAAATGAAAGCTAATACAAATTTCTGTCTCAACTATATATTTAGAAGAAACATCTGATCATTTTCTTGATGTGAAAATGAAAAATGTTGCCCAGTGATATCTTCCAGACCTTTTGTGGAAGATACCGTGCATGCTGTGCAGTGGGAAATACATTTCTCAATAATACTTAAATGCACTGGTTCTATTCCAGTGAGTTTTGGTAAAATCCAACACTTTTGGAGTGTGAACACGCAGGCTCTTTTATCACCTTGATTACCAAAACCAAGGATTTGTTATGCTGCATGCATAATGCCTAACTATCACAAGAAACAACTTGGTGTTAATGGCCTTTGTTACTGAAACTCCTCCATTTAGTTTGTCATTTATTTGGTGGCAAGTGACAAAGATCACAGAATTCATTTCACAAGAATGCCTTTCCGTGATTTTTAGGTGATGAGCTCCAATTTGCAATTTTGTGTTTTTCTCATAACTTTGACAGTGAATCAGGAAGAGTGCGTTGTCTTTCTCTTCAGGGTTTGGAAAATTTATGTTGTTAATCCCTTACATTTATTTTAAAATTTGTGTGATAACTTCCTCAGACCTCTTTGTTATGTTTTTAGTGGCAAAGAAATGGATACTGACCTTAATATGAGTTTGGCATTTACCTTTGCTTTTAGTGGTGTGGTATATTCTTTCTTCAATGTTTCGTAGTGAGAAATGTTTAAGGGGATAGTTCTGCACTAAAGGCTATCTCTGTTGTGCGTAAATCTTGTATGTTAGTTAGAAGCTAGGAGCAGTTTTATATGTGCTAAGTACCTAGTTGACATGCTGTGTATCGTTGGGTGCAGTTCATGGAGTTGAGTATGCATTTGGAGCACATGAGTTTCCTAGCAGTGGTGTTTTTGAGGTAGAGCCTCGACAGTGCCCGGGTTTTACATTTCGTAAGTCCATATATATTGGAACAACAGATCGTGGTCCTAGAGAACTCAGAGACTTCATAGAGGACCTTGCCGGAAGTTACAATGGAAATACATACCACTTAATTATGAAGAACTGTAACCATTTCTGTAATGATATCTGTTTGAAATTGACTGGAAGCCCAATTCCTCGCTGGGTGAATCGGCTTGCAAGAATAGGTTAGTCTTTTCTATTCATTTATTAATTATATTTTATAAATCTTGTTTTTCCTTCATCTTTTTGTTTGCATGGGACTTGCATTTCTGTTGTTGTACTCTCAAGCTACTCTCGGATACTGTTCAGTTTATATCACATCACTTTACCTCTTCTCATTCTAATCACTAAAAACTTAAGTAAAAGTAAACCTGCCTGTCTCTATTCTAAGAATTTCTTTACATATGTCTTCGACATTTGTATTTGTTCTTCTTGTTACGAAGATCAAGCATCATGCAAATTTCCCCTGCCTAGACTGGAATTACTGAAGTTTGCTTTATTCCCTTTATTTATATGAATGATTTTCTATGACCACCTAGCTTCTTCATTCTGTTTTGAGCTTTCATCATTCCCGCTTTTCTAATTAATTTGGAATCTGGATAATGCTCACTTTTTGTTGATCTGCCTAATTCATATGTTATTTATAAATTGCATTAGAATTTTCTATGTAAGTAGTTATTTGCTTCCATAAGCCTACCATTTTATGAAATGCACTAGAATTTTCTATGTGAGTAGTTATTTGCATCCATGAGCAAACCATTTTAAGAACTGCACTTGAATTTTCTAAGTAGTTATTTGCATCCATAAGCCTACTTAGCTATAAGCAAAACAACCCCTGTCAGCTTGTCTGTTGAAAGAGAAAAAAGGCAGCTACAGATGGGGGAATATTACCTATAAGGTGGACTTAAAGCAAATAACGGAATAAAAAAACATATACATGAAGGCAAGTTGCTGAATATATTGCAGGCTGATAGAAATATATTTTGTTGTTATGCAGGACTACTTTGTAACTGTGTACTGCCTCTGGGTCTTCATGTTGCCACTGTTCAGCACACCCCTCAGACTCAGTTGGATGAAGGGGAAAAGAAACAACTAAGGAGCTCATTTAGTCGGTTCTCTGGTTCTTTTTCTATGATGAGAACAAGACAAAGGCCTATTTCAGTTCCATCTGTGTGTATTGACTCGTCCATGAAAGGAGGGGTGCTGCCTTGGGGTATGAAAGGTGAAAACATGGTGAAGTAAAGGTAGGGAAGCCTGTGATGATTTTTTTTTGTATTTGGGCTTGAGCAGATTGGTCAGCCTAGTGTATAAGCGTTCAAGAGGAAGTTAACATTTTCATTGCAGAAGAATGCAATTCTTGTTAATTAATTGGTCAAGGGAATTGAAGTTCCTGATTCATGACAACTTGCGGCAAGAGGCATCAGGACACCTGAAATGTCCTAGTTAATTGTGGGCTTGAATAACTGTTTCATCTTTTCCCTCAAGTTTTTCAATGCCAGGGAAATCTGTCAAGTAACTAGTTACTTTTCATTTTCATAATATAGTTGCCTGATTTCAGTAAGAAATTGATCTCACTTTGGGATTCAGATTCTCTTTCCCTGTTGATCTCAGAATCTTCAAGACACTTAGAGCTGATGGGCTATATAGGGTGCCTAATATTGTATATGGTTGTAAACGTTGCTATTTTACAAAATACTTCTCAAAATTCTCTTTTTAACCATTTTCCTCCTGATTTCAGTTGTAAATTCTCATTTCGGTAATTTTCAATTTGAAATTGAAATGTTTTAAGATAGCATCATATCTAAACTTACAAGGGCTTCTGTGCTTAAATTAATCTCTTTTGTTGTTTAGAACAAACCCATTTTCTGATACATCAGATTGTAAGATAATATTTTCAACTTCAAGAAGCTCACTGGCTAATTTAAACTTCCCAAAAGAAAAAATTTGCTGGTTTGTCAAATGTATTGATACAACTGTCCTTAAGAGGGTTTTATGACTACTGAAAACTTGAAGTTCTTAAAAATATATGCTGGTCCAAAGTAGCCTTTAATGGGTTGTAATGTGTTTTTGCATCTTTTAGAATCATAAATGGTAATAGGAAACGATTGGAAATATTTGACACTCCTGACCTGAAGTATGGTCTCGATTATACATGTAAATCCACCATTATCAAGGCCCCTTTGTAGGGTTTATTTAGGTCCTTGCAACTGTGAATTTGCACGTAGATGTTTGATTTGGAAATTTGTATTAGCGAGTGTGGAAAGCAATTGCAAAAAGGACGAACTTTAAGGCAGTCCTGTGATGATGGAAGCAACTGAGGAAACCTGAGAATCTATGGTTGCAGACGGAGACATTGATTATTGAAGCTTGGATCAGACTCGGAAATTTGTTATGTTGGGTCTCATTTCACTTAATTTTTGGGGAGCTTAAGTTGGATTTGATGTAAAGTCCCTACCTCTTGAGCCACAGATAAAACAGAGGTGATGGAAGACAATTATTTTTGGTTTGCTTGTAGCTTTTTTGAAAGCAAGATACTGTTAAATATTGAGCCTAAATAAGGTTGGTTCACTGGGAACAATGGATTTTTAGGTTCTGACTTTGTTGCTAAGACACTTCCTCGGTTTCTCATTTCAAAGGATTGGGAGATGGATATGCTAATATCGTGTAAGCTCAAGGCCTCATGAGTTTAGGCTTTGATCATTGGCCCATTAACCTCAGTTACCCAATCCAGAAAGGAAGAAAAAGTGTTCCCGTTTCTTTAATTTCTCAATCCAGAAAGGAAGGAAAAGTGTTCCCATTTCTTTAATTTCTCAATCCAGAAAGGAAGGAAAAGTGTTCCCATATAAGTTTTTATCTGGAGTGGTTTAAAGGGAGAGAAATTTTATGAGCTTCTTAAAGGGTTGGTGACAGGGTGATCCTGGACATGGTGGAAAACCTTATGGCTAGTGAAGAGACTTGAGTGGGTTAAAAGAATTGAAATTTTTGGAGTAAAAGTTGTCAGGAGAGAAGGAAGGATGAGTTAAAATGCTGCCTCATTTCGAGATTTTTTGAAGAAATCCCCACTCGGGCAACCTAGGATGCAGAAACTGAAAGTTATCTCAGAATTTAACGAATTCAGCTAGTCAGAAGAGTATGATAAAAGGCCAGTTCCAGGTTCTGGCTTGAAACAGGAGATGAGAGTATCAAAGTTTCGAATATAAGAGTGCATGACATGGTCAAGAAGATTGAGCGTCAGGACAAGGGAATTTAAGAGGAAGAACGGAATTAGCAGAAGTGTCATGAATTACCTTAGGGAAGTGCTAAGCGTGCATGATCTGATGCCCAGTGTGGAAATATATTTGTTCACATTCCTAGAGATCTCAGGAAAAAGGCAATTGAAATACTGATTAAGTGAGTTTAAGTGGAAGAACAAAGTGGGCTGTACTTTAAGATGAGAAAAGCCAAGTCCTGTGGTCTTGATGGTTAACAAGAAAGTTTTGCATGCTCAAATGTTGAAGCAACCCCACCTCTATAAATCGAGTAAAGTAAGTTGTATAGAGATTGATTACTTAGAATAGTAATAATTCATCTTGGTGTGCCTGGGATAATCACAACTGGAAGGGGAAGAAATCCTTAAGAGATTGTGTACTATGTACTAACAATCTAACAATATAAGTAGGAACTTGAATAACTTTTAGTTGTTTAAATATCTAACTCATTGTACGTATCATTAATTTCAGATTGGTTGACAAAAAGGATCTTTATGAGGTTGTGGAGGTGGTTAGAGAAAATGGGGTGATGATTCAATCCATTAAGCCAACTTAATAAATCTCATCTTAAACGATAAAAAACCCACCTCCTAGTATAGATTTATACCTTCTCCATTGTTACATTGATTACAAGGTCATAATTAAGAGTATGACAATTAGTATTTGTCTACTCGTGAAAATCTTCGTCTCATAAGAGTAGTTTGGTCTTATCTTTGTGAAGGAGATAGGAAATGAACTAGTGTTCTTCAAGAAGCAGTCTCAGAGATTAATAAATTCCCACCCTTCTTTTAGAAATTAGACATGGACAAGGAAACACATTATAGAGTGAATAAATTAGACATGGACAAGGAAACACATTATAGAGTGAATAGGAAATTCATGCCATAGGCTTAAAAAGAGTTCAGCTTTTAAATCATTAGATTGTGTGAATCAAACCTTCTATTTATGCTTCCAAGTTTGTTTAATTCTTAAAGGGTCCTTAGATAGGTGTGCCCGATCTTACCTACCATTCTATATCATTTCAGGAAAATCCCTACAAGGAACTTTAGAGCCAGACATAGGAGATGAAGAGCTAGAAGGTGATGTAGGTACATCATTGACAAAGTAGATAAGCACATATTTTCGAAGTTTAAGGTAACAAAAAGGCAACAAGAAGAGATACATAGCATTAAAACAAGGCATAGGTGGGAAGTTTTCATGAGGAATTGAAGGAAATATTAAAATATTCAATATCCTAGAATCTGCCAGCACAATTATATAGTTTTGGCAAAGGAAAATGAAGAAATGGCAAGTTAGGAGGAGAAGCTTGACCATGTGCAGAACCATTGATTTGAGGTAGTCCACAACTAGCATAAACATAGATCTAAGGCAACTAGGGAGATTGCAAGTCATGGAAAAGGGACTTGAATGGTTGTTGTTGAGCCAAGAAAGAGAGATTTGAGATTGACAGACGGATTGAGCAAGACAATAATTTAGATGGAAGCACCTCGTCATTTCTCTTTGAGTTCCTTCTAGTGTCATGTAGTCGGCTTTGTTGCAATAATGGTTTGTTTTTTCTAGTTTTTTGAGCATTCAGTGGTCTTCTATTTTTAAAAATGGCGAAGGGAGAAGGCCTTGCTATCAAAATCAATCTTGGAACCACATATCCCTGTGTGGGAGGGTGGCAACATGACCAATTTGAAATTGTTGCCAATGATTGGGGGATTAGACCACCCCCTCATATGTGACATTCATAGACAGAGTGGTTGGTCAAAGATGTTGCCAAAAACAAAGTTGACATGAATCCCACCAAAATAGTCTTTGATGTCAAGCATTTTATAGGAAGGAGATTCTTGGATCCAACAATCTAGAATGACATGAAGTTGTGGCCCTTAAAAGTTATTTCTAAGTCAACGAAGAAGCCTATGATTGTTATTACATACAAAGGAGAAGAGAAGGGGTTCATTATAGGCGAAATTTGTTTCATGGTTATGACAAAAAGAAGATTGTTAAAGCTTGTCTTGGAACTACGATCAAGAATGTTGTTGATACATTCCCTACATATTTCAATGACTCTTAGAGGCAGAGCAATGTCATTTATGGACTAAATGTGATGAGAATCATCAACGAATTAGATTGCATAATGCAAGCATGGTATTAATGGCTTGCATCAGAATGTGAAAGTGTTTGTATAATCATGGACTAAGAAATGATGCTCACTTACAAAGTTTTGACAACTACCACCATGGACAAATTGCACATAGCTAGAAGGATCTTGGATGATTTTATGTAAAGTTGTAGGAATTTTACAATTGTTAGGAATAAAATCACAAAGTAATAAAATCAAAATGAATGCATAAATACAACATAGAATGAAACAATACAAAGGAGACACCAATAAACATGGTTCATTGGATTTGAGATACATCTACAGAGATATGGGCAATTCCTTCTTTTTTTTTTCTCTCTCTCCGTCTAGAAAAATAAAGAGATTATAACCTAGAACACATCTATGCAACCTCATCTTCCTTATCTGTCAATTATAATTCTATATCAATAATACACAACCACAATACAATTCCTCCACAAAAAGAGCGTTTCATTTTAGGGCCAAAAAAAATGTCATAACATCTACCATCAAATCAATGACCTATTGATGAAAGGTCCAAATTCATTGAAACTACAATATTTTACAAGGCAATTTTTCCAAAAATTTCTCTTCCCCTTGAACCCTCGCCAAGGGATCCTCCAAAGAGTTGTCGCCACCCCCCTAGACCCCCGACGATAATAGTAGGGGGGCAAACACCCTTACATCCCATGTCAAGAATTGGGGTCCAAACGTGACTAAAAACAAGACCTCTAAATTTGAAAGATAATCAGGGTTCAAAACTAACAATCTCCCACTTGAGATTGATAGCAACATATCCATTACTATTGCTCTTGCTGGACTATGCTCTAACTTTAGACTTGGGTAGTTTCTCATCATCATTATCATGCTTCAAGACCTACTAAAACTAAGCAAAAACTTAGTTTCTCCTTGGTTATTTCTTTTGTTAATATGTATGTAGGATTCTAACCAGTGTGAATCTTTTCTAGCTTCAACTATTCATTTTCCAAAATTAATTGTATGAAATGGTATCTGGGTTGCATATGCTTAGTCTTAGAATGAAAGGTTGAGTTCTTTACAATATGAATGCCACTCTTGCTATCACTATACAACAGATTATTCTCTTGCTTCTTTTCCAATTTCTCCATGGACCTCTTGAACCAAATAATCTCTTTACTAGCCTTTGTAGTAGCAATATATTATTCTTTTGTTGTTGAAAGTGCAACAACCCTTTGCACTTTCGAAATCTAACATACTACTATTCCATCTACAGTAAAGCATAACCCATGATGCTCCTTCTGCTATCTATATTGCCTACCATATATGAGTTGACATATCCTTGTAGAACAATGTTTGAATTTCCAAAGAATAATTCTTGAGTAGTAGTTTCTCTCAAATATCCGAGAATCCTCTCTACTACCTTCCAGTGCTCTTTACTTGGATTGTTTATATGCTGCTCACAACTCCCACTACATGTGCAATATTTGGCATTGTGCACATTATCACATACATCACGCTGCCAACTGCTGATGACTATGGAACCTTGGACATATAATCTATCTCCTCTTGTGTCATAGGACACATTTTGCTCAATTTGGAATGGCTAGTCAAAGGTGTATTAATTGGTTTTGCATCTTTTATATCAAATCTTTCACACACCTTTTACATATACTCACTTTGAGGCAATGTAAATTTACAATTTTTCTCGCCTCTTAATATTCTCATAACAAGGATTTGCTTTATCGCACCCCAATCATTCATAACAAATGAATTAGCTTATTTTCCTTTGAACACATTTATGTCTTTCATGTTAGACCCTACAACAAGTGTGTTCTACACATAATAACAAGATAATATAGCAGTCATTATCTAGTCTCTTGAAATAAATACAATGGTCATATTGACATCTACAATGATCTAGTTCTATCATAAACCTGTCAAACTTCAAATACCATTGCCTTGGAGCTTGCTTTAAACCATATAAGCTCTTTTTAAGTTTGCATACCAAGTTTTCCTTCTCTTTAACCTCATATACCTATTGCCATTACATATAAATCTCTTCCTCCACATCCTCTTGGAGAAAAACTATTTTTAGATTAACTGTTCAAGATGCAAATCTTCTAGTACCACTAAACTTCAAATAGTCCTAATTGAAGTCAATTTTGACATGAGAAAATATTCTATCAAAATCCATAAATTTTATTTGTGCAAACCACTTTACAACAAGTCTGGTCTTATAGCTTTTTATGCTTCCATTTTCTTCCTTCAATTTGTCAAATGATTTATTTTGCAATCTTATTTTACTTGCAAGCAATGGAACCAAGTCCCAAGTTTGGTTACGTTCCAAAGAGTCCATATCTTATTTTATGCCTTCTCCCATTTCATTCTAGTGTAGATCAATATAATTATGCTTTTAAATTCCATTACATTAAATTATCAATTTGAGTTTGTAGACTTATGAAGAATATGGCAAATTATATGCTAGGATTTTAGTTTCTAATGTTACTGAAAATAAATTGACATGAAAGAAAGTATTACTTTGTGAAAGCAATGGAAATTTTTAATCTAAAGAAGCAAATACATTTGTATTCTATGAAATCATTGAAATATAATATAGGAAAATATATAGATTTATTTTATGAAAAGATATAAATATAATCTAAGAAAACATGTAAATATTATTCTATGAAAGCATGTAAAGTTAATCTACGAAATCATATAAATCTACTCTTCGAAAGCGTATATATCTATTTTAAGAAAGCATGTAAATTTAGTCTATGAAAGTATGGAAATCTAATATGAGAAAGCAAGTAAATTTAGTCTATGAAAGCAAGGTAATTCATCTTTATGAAAAAAGGTAAATTTAGTTTATGAAAGCGTGGAAATTTATTTCTATGAAAACATACAAACTAATTCTATAAAATCTTGTAAAACATGATCTAGAAAAGCATGTAAATGAACATTAAATGGAATATAGTTCTAAACAATAATTCTGCAAATCTAAATTTGTTATGCAACTAGATCACAAAACAAAACAAAATATAGATTTATGACTTGAAGATGGACCTCTTCGAGGAGGCAACCTCATTTACATCACATAAATGAACAATTCTCAGATGATACAAATGACAAGACCTCCTAGGTATATATTGGAGTCTATGGGGTCACAATATAATTAGAGCCTACATAAAAATAATAATGTAAGGACACAACAATAACAATAGTGGGTTTCTATGGGGCACAACAATAGCAATATGGGGGCTACATGAGCACTACAATAAATATAGGGGGCTACACTAACAATAGCAATATGGGGGCTACATGAGCACTACAATAAATATAGGGGGCTACACTAACAATAGCAATAAAAGGGATACAATAGTATTATAGGGACCTAACATGCCCCTCTCCTTCAAAAAAATGTTGTCCTCAACGCTTGAGTAATTCTAGATGCTTTTGTATACAATTTTCATCCTCCCATGTGCAATCTTCAACGGGTAAGTTCTTCCACTTAATGAGATACTTTGAAATTGATCGATTTCGTCACTATCGAGTTCTTATTTCTGTGATTGCTTCAATCTCCAATATGATTTTTCCTTCTTTGTCAACTTCTGGAAAAATTGTTTGAATCGAGAGTTTTTCATTGATAACCTTATTTAAGCGTGAAACATGGAAAATTGAGTGTAGTCAGGAAAATGTAGGCAAATCCAATTTGTCTGCCATAGTACCAATATTTTGCAACACCTTGTAAGGACCATAGTACTTGGGTGATAATTTATTATCCTTCCTAGCTTACTTGATGGACATTTTTTTGTATGGCTCTAGCCGTAAAAATACCTATTCACCTACAACAAAATTTCTTTCACTACGATGTTGATCGACCTGTTGTTTCATTCAATTTTGCGCCAGAGCGAGGTTATACTTTAAGAGTTGGAGAACTTGTTGTTGATGCTCGATGTGATCTTCCACTACTTGAACCTTAAAATTTTCTCTTAAAGTTGATGTGATGGGCTGTGAATGACATCCATAAAGTGTCATAAATGGGGTCATTTTTGCTGCAGTATGGAAGGAAGTGCTATACCACCATTCAACTAAAGGTAACAACTTGACCCATTTTTTATTTTATTTTATTTATTTTTATTTTTTATTTTATTTTCTTCAGATACAAAACAACGAATATATCTTTCCAAAGATTTGTTGACTATCTCAGTTTTCCCATCAAATTGAGGATGATAAGATGTACTATGAGCTAATTGAGTACGAAGACAAGAAAATAATTTTTTTCAAAAAATTCCAGTGAAAATAGGATCTTTTCCACTTACAATAATCCTTGGGTTTCCATGTAGCTTTTGAATTGTTTCCATAAATGCAGTAACAATTGCACTAGATTTAAAAGGATGAGGTGTTGCACAAAACTGTGCATACTTGGTAAGTCTATCAACTACCACTATGATGATGCTCTTTCCTTCAGACTTGGGTAAACCTATGGTAAAATCCACTTAGACCTCCTCCCAACGCTAAATTGGAATGACTAAAGGTTGTAATAGACCCGACGTCTTAATTGTCTCAACTTTATTTTGTTGGAAAACCAAATGTTCCGCCACAAACTTCTGAACATCATATTTAAGGTCATCCCCAAAAATTTCCTTCTTGACCTTGTGGTAAGTTTTTAAAAATCTTGAGTTCCCTCCTAAGGGGGAGGTGTGCAATTCAAAAATAATCTTTTGTTTGCGTTGGGAATTCTTACCAATATATAAGCGATCTTTGTACCATAATGAATCATTTTTCTAGATAAATGTATCAGATGTATTGGATCTTGTTACAAATTTTGAATGAGTGTCCACACCTCTTCGTCATTCTTCCATTCATCCCTTGCTTCAATTATCCAATCAGGTTGGATAATAGAAATGGCACAGAACAATGCTTACACATCCTCATCCTTTCTTGATAGTGCATCTGCAACAAAATCTTGTTTCCCTTTTTTGTATATGATTTCAAAGTCATAACCCAACATCTCGGTGGCCTATTTTTGCTACTCTTCTGAAGAAAATCTTTATTCCAAAAGTATTTAAGACTATCGTGATCTGTTTTTACCTTGAAGTGTCTTAGCATTAGGTAAGACCATCATTGCTTTAGTCCATGTAGTATTTCCAACATTTCCTTGTCATAAATAGGCTTATGTAAATACTTTCCCTTCATTGGACGACTTTCAAAATAAGTGGGTCTTCCTTCTTGCATTAAAACAACACCAATTCCATTTCCTAAGGCATCACATTCCACAATAAAGGTTTTTGTGAAGTTTGGTGTAGCTAAGACGGATGCTTGACACATTACCTCTTTAAGACGTTCAAAGGCATTGATTGCTTCTAGAGTCCAAGAAAATGCATATTTCTTTAGTAATGTTGTTAGAAGCGATGTTATTCTCCCATAATTCTTAAAAAACTTGCGCTAATACCCTGTCAACCGAGAAATCCTCGAAGATACTTTAGGGTTGTGGGGATTTTCCATTCCTTAATGGCTTTAATTTTGTTAGGGTCTACCTTAACACCCTCATGAGATACAATATGAACCAAATATTTCACCTCCTGTACTCCAAAGAAACATTTGGAGGTTTTTGCATATAATTGTTTCTCCTCTAATAGTTGGAGCACCCTGTCAAAATGTTGAACATGTTCCTACCAAAACTTGTTGTAGATTAGTATATTATTAAAAAATACTAACACAAATTTTCTAAGGAAGGGTTTGAAAATGGAATTCATCAAACCTTGAAATGTGGAAGGTGCATTATTAAGGCCAAAAGGAATGACCAAAAATTCATAATGACCTTCATGAGTTTTGAATGTTGTTTTCATAATGTCTTCAATCTTCATTCTAATTTGATGATATCTTGAACGAAGATCTAGCTTGGTGAAGTGAAATTTTCCATGTAATTCATCCAATTCATCAATGACATGAATGAAAATTTTATCTTTAATGAGCTTGTTGATCTCCCTTTAATCCAGACTCATACGCCATGATCCATATTTCTTGTGCACCAATACTACTGGAGCAGAGAAATGATTTTTACTAGGTTGAATTACACCAGCCTCTAGCATTTCTGCAACCATAAGTTCAATTTCACTCTTTTGGGCATAGGGATATTTGTAAGGTCCAATGTTTGGAGGAACACTTTATGGAATCAATTGAATAGCATGATCATAATCACGAATAGGTGGGAGGCCTTTGAGATTCTCAAATACCTTGGAATAATTATCCAAGACATTTTGGAGATATGGAGAAATAGATGATTTCAATGTTTGAACCTCTAATGAGCATAATTGTGCAAGTACGCCCCGTTGTTCTTTATTCAAAAGTTTTTTCATGCCATTAGAGCTTATTATATTCCTTGGTTTCCCTGCGATACCCCTTAGTTAAATTTCCTTTACTTCCCAAATTTTTTTCGAAAAAGGTTCTTGAAAATTGAAAGCTATCATCCCCAAAGATTGTAACTATTAGACTCCTAGTACAACATCAACACCACCCATTAGAATGGAAAGCATTGGGCTATTCAATACATATTCCCCCATGGTTAACTTGATATTATGGAACTTTCCAAAGCAATATATAGTTCCTCCATTTGCAACCATCACTTGACACTCTAGTGCTGGATATAGAAAGCAATTTAATTCCTTAGCTATCTTACAATGAATAAAATTATGGATACTACCCGAATCAATCAACACTATTACCTTTTTTTTCTTGATATATCCTTCTATCTTGAAAGTTTGAGAAGTGGTAATTCCTGCCAATGCATTATGGGATATGGTCATATTCATTTCTTCTTTCTCCAGTGTTGGTTCCTGGTGTATATCCTCTTCTTTTGATGTTTCTTGTTCATTTTCTCCCTTCTCTTGAAAATCTATGTAAAATAATTTCTTCTCAACACACTTATGACCTTTATTGTATTTTCTATCACAAATATAACAAAGCCCTTTTTCTCTTTTTCCCTCCAATTTTTGTGGTGTTAACCTTATAGGAGATTGATCTTGAAACTATTGTATATCTATAATTTTGGCTCTCCAATATATGAAATTTCATCTTGTGGTATCCCTTTGAATTTTCTTTCCAGTGCCACAAGTCAAACCAATATTGGATTCTCCAAGATAAAGTTATGCCCAATCCCCCACGATAACTTGATTATGGACTGGTGAATTTGTACGGAATTCCACGTGTCACTATTTCAACCTTCGACCTTGAAAATGATGCACGAAAAAATACAGTTCGTGCAATTTTAGTCATTTTTTACAAAATATAAATCTGATGCCTGTAGATAAATTTATGAGAATTTTCCCCAGGTTACATGTTTGAGACTAAATTCTGGAGCATGCAAAAACCATATCTTCTTCAGACCATATCTCGGAAAATTTAGTGACAAAATATCTGAAACTTCTACACGAAGTTTAGCAAGATGTCGGCTCTATGTGGTCAAAATTTCAGCATCTGAAGCATCATGAAAGAAATGTTACAGGGAAAATTCCAAGATGGCTTATTTGAAGCAGTGAAACCCTAGAATCCAAAGCTCTTATACCAAATGTTATGAAATAATATCACAAAACAGAAGAAAAGATAGTTTGATGACTTGAAAATTATCCGCTTCGAGGGGAAAACCTCCTTTACATCACATAAATGAACAACTCTTTGATGATACAAATGAAAATACCTCCTTTGTATATATAGGAGTCTAAGGGGTCACAATATAATTAGAGCCTACATAACAATAATAATGTAAGGACACAACAATAAAAATAGTGGGATTCTATGGGGAACAACAATAACAATATGGGGGCTACATGGGCACAACTATAACAATAGGGGGATACACCAATAATAACAATAAAGGGGCTATATTAGTATTATAGGGGCCTAATAAAATTCTTCAATGTAGGAATCGAAATGATCTAAATGTATTTTTTTTAGAGTTTTTCAAGCGCTTGTATATGGTATGTAAGGAAACAAAGAAACAATCAGAAAGTAAAACTCATTAATTAGTGTTGAAGTAAAATATAATACTTATTATAAAAACAAAGCATAAAAAATTATACTAAAAGACAGAAAAAAATGAATTGTGAGATAGTAAGAAAATTATACTACAAAACAACGTCATACATCAACAAGAGGGCCCTCCACATGATCACATGAGCCTTAGAAAAACATAGGAACCTACTCTAAATGATCTTAATCATAAATCAATGCACAATGGAGGAAAAGTTTAACTGTTTAAGATTATTTTAAATAAAATATGTCATACATCAATTCAAAACTCAAGGTATCCGTGTGTCCCTCACTCTGCCTAGCGAGATCAATATATAATGTTTTTGAAAATAATAACATTCATAATTAAAATGCTAAAGATCATAATAAAGATGGTGACTTTGTTCTACTGCTAATTTTCAGATTTAAATTCTCATGCCTCGCTTGTGACTCAATGAGTGCATATGAACACTTAGCCTATTAATATGCTATTCTTCATCATTTTTTGATCTTGTAAATATATCACACTTGCTTGATGCCGATCATTCTGCCTTGTAACAATTCTTATATTCCCCGTCTCTGTGCTATGCCACACTTTGACTTTGACTTTGAATTTTCCACCATGGTGAATCAATCACTTCTTTGATGTGCTAGATAGGTGATTCACTATCCTTTCATCTTTTTCCATGTGTCTATATTATTGGTTTGATTAAGTTGCTTCTGGAGATATGTGAACCATTGAATTTGCTATAGTTTCACAAGAGAGATACAAAATTTGTCAATTCCTGCAATGTTCACAAATTAGCTTGTTTTTATAAAGAAAAACACATAAAACTATAAAATAATGGGCTCATTCCTGAATGTAACCATTTGTAGCTTAGATTGCAAATGTACACATGGAATGTGAAAATTTATGTAGAAAGAATGATAATGAGGGTTCCTATAAGATAAAGATAGTCAAAACTAAAGTAGCAAGTTGATAAAAATATGCTAATTCCTCAACCCATCTCTAGTTTCTATTTGCATTGCTTCTTCATATCTTTTTGGTTCATTAGAATCGATTGCAAATACGTAATACAATGAATAAGAGTATCATTTAGGGGGTCTACTTAAATTTGATGATATTCTGATAACACTTGTAGGAGTTCGAGGTACTTGCTATTGCTATTGTTGTTGAAAATCTTGATTTTCTAGCACCTTTATAATTTATTTTTCTATGATTTCATCAAGCACTATGTATCATTAGAGGAATTTTTAGCCTAAAAGAGTCCATGAAAGTTTCACGTAATTTCCATATCATAATATATAAACCAATAAAAAACCTTTAAATTTAAAAAGAGGTACATGTAAATATCTTGGAGGGAAAAGAAGAAAAACTATATTTTTTTTAATTGTATTTTTGGCTTATCTCCTAATAGGTTTACTCAAATTTCAAGTGTAGACACTCATTAGATGAAAAATTAAATTCCACATCCAACGAGTACCCATTATGCATACTTTTGAGAAAACCCAAATTGATAAAAATTTAAGATACTTAAAAACAAAATTTGAACACATTTTTAAATGTATCTTCATTTTCTTATCAAGGTGGGTCTTCTCAAAGGTATGCATGATGGGTAGTCGTTGGATGCGGAATTTAATTTCACATCCAAAGAGTATCTACACTTCAAATTTGAGTAAACCTATAAGGAGGTAAGCCAAAAATACAATTACAAAAACGGTTTTCTTCTTTTCCCTCCAAAATTCATAACTCTTATTTTATTATTTCATCTATTATTTTATTATTTTTACTTAAGTGGCCACTTTTAGGCTGAAATTTCCTCTAATGTATATGTTTTACTTTTCCTTTTTCTTTCTTTGTAAACATATTTATCTCGGGTGTATGAGAAATCATTTTCCTTCAGTCTGATAAGCCTTCCTCTGTATAATGTCCAGTATGAAGTCATGTGCACAAAGATGTGATCTTCAATGTGTCAACAACAACTCACTAGTATATAAAATATGAACTCTATGAACTCTCTCCAGCTTATAAGCTATGCAAATCAGTCTCTATTCACATTGGTATCTACCCTTCAACCTGAAACTTGAGCTCAATATATAGAGAGATTGAAGTAGTTTCAGATCCATTAAGAGGGATGGATTCCTCCCATGAAGGGATTTGAGTTCCTTGGACCAAGGGATAAGCTCCATGAGTGGAGGGATAAACCTCGAACTAGCGCGACTCTAGAGGCTTTCAGTTGGGAGAATATTCGACCAACTAGGCTTCTAGAAGTTACTTTTTATTTTTACTTGCTTTTCACGAGGGTGTGCAGGTTTTAGTGGCGAATAGAGTGGAAGAAGCATCAACGCATGCGCAGGAAAAGGCTATAAAAACCACGCAGGAAATATTTGAAGGGTTTTACAGAGCTTTTCTCCAATTTTCAAGACTTGATTCAGGAACATGAGTGTTTTTGACCTCTAAGGGAACATGATATGGATGGTGATAGACCCATACAAACAGTCAAATGTCATGGTGAAAAAATGTCGTGTAACAACTATGTACCAGTGTTCGGAGGGTAGTGCGCTGACTAACCTATTCACCCTGGGGCGCATAGTTTGGTCAACGCACCGTCCTCCTGAACTTGGACATAGTCAACGGTGCGGGCAGTTAACCAACCGCACCACCATTTATGTTTTTTTTAAAAAAGCATGGTGTGCCTTTTCAGTACTTCACTGGAACCGGTGTTGTTTCCACTATCACCGATCGTGGTGCGGCCTATAAATTTACAGGCAGCACCGCGAACCAGTGCAAGCCGAACGGATCGAGCACATCGCGCGAGATTTTTTTTTTTTTTTTTTAAAGGGTAGAATTTTAGTTTTTTTAGAAATCTAATCTGCTAAAAAGTGTAATTATGGAGAACAAGTAAAATGCTTGTACATTTGGGCGTCGATGAAGCATATTTGCTGAAGAATTTGCAAAACTAAATTTTCCCACCATTTTCCAAAATTCGAAATCGAGAAAGTGGGAAATGGATGACAGCAGTGCGTGTAATGGGAGCACTGATGGCAAGGCGCTTCACACAAGGGAAATTCGCACCGGTGCTTGAGATCTCTAGAGCACTGAAGAAGTGAAAACACATATTTTTTTGCCGTAATTTTTTATTTTTATTTTTTTTTTTAATTTTTATTTAACCCTGTTCTAGTGCGCGGGTTTTTGAGGCACATTGGGCAGTTTCTTCCAAGCACACCAGGCCTATTTCTGTTTAGCGTGGGGTTTTATGACACATCAGGCCTAAATTTGTGTAGCGCACCGATGCGCTACAGTAATGAGATGCACCAGGAGGGTTTGTATGGAGAGCACAGTGTCTCGGTGTGCCAATTTGTAGTACGCACCGGTGCTTTTCTAGTTAAATGCACCAGTGCGGTGTATGATGAGAAACACACTAAAAAAAAAAAAAAAAAAATTTCCGGAAAAACCTCCACCCTGCAACCTCATTTAGAAACCTCAGCTACAAACATATATTTGGGCTATTTTTATAAAGGGTTCCTCAAAAACATCCGCTAGAGGGTCTTTTCCTTGTAGTGAATCATGATTTTTATTTTGCACGGGTCACTTGTATCTTCCTAATATATATGTTGCTTTCCTGAATGCCAAATCCAGTGTGAGTGCATGTTACCATATTCTTCGAGTGACCATCTTTGTCAGTATAGAGATATTTTTAGCACTAAGTTCCAAAAACTTTGGATGTCTCTCAATAAAGGAATTTTATGTCAGATCAACAATTGGTTGGCTGCCTACCTGATATGTGTGCTATTTTGTTCCATTTTGATGAAGTGTGAACCTATGTAACCAAGGGCTTGTTAAGTAGTTCCATGAATGTTTTGATGAAAGTGTGAAGGTTTTGAAAGGTTTAAAGTATGATGAGTAATGTAAGGTGAATGACATGGTTGATTGGTCACTCATAATAATTTTGGAGTAGGATAATTCAGTACATGTTTAAAATTCAACTTCTGCTACGCAAATGATATGAAAACTGAGAACAATCATTTTGGAGGCCTACAAGCATGAAAGGAAGCACTCAATGGGTTCTTCGCCAACACATCATCATATCAAGCACATCCATCAACTCAGTTTTATCCATAACAATCTGCAACCATTCCAAGTTTGAAGACTTATGCCCTCTGTTGTGCAACTGCGACACAAACATATTAGTCAATTTTATTTTGGAAAAATTTTAAATTTCAGAATTTATAGAATTAATTTTGTGTTGGGGCCCTTGTTTTGAAAATAAAACGGTTTTGAGTCACTGATAACAAGTGGCAGAGCACAACCACGGTAGATAGAGAGCTGTCACGGTTGCGAAGAGCTGAAGAGCATGTGGCGCGGCTGTTGCGGAAACAAGCACAGATGGCAGAAGGGAGCGACAAGAACAAACAGTGGAACTCCTAGTGATCAGGGAGATGCAACAAACAACAGAGTGGAAAGGAAGGGAAAACTAACACTCGCGTTGGAAAAGGAACAAATAGGCAGTTGGCTAGCGTAGACGAGAGGTTGGTGCAGTGGAGAGCAGAGGAAGAGAGCCGTAGGAGAGTTTTGTTCGCTCTGGTCATTCTGTTCACTCTTTTCATTCTGTCTATTCTATGTGATGATATTGTAATCAGTCCTGACAGGATCGCTGTGAGGAGCAGTGTAACTGTCCACTATTGTTAATGAAATATACTCTTTTCTAGGTTTGATGTCTTGAGTTCTGTAATGTGTATCTGGTTAAGATGAATGTATTGGTCACTTTAAATTTTGTTTTTTCATCCTGAATATGCTCATGAGCAGCATCTTGTGCAAAGTAGTTAAACCTGTTTGGAGTACATAGTTTTGTCTGTCTTATTCTGTAGTTGTGATTGGGCAATATCTGATCTGTTCCTAAATTTACTAAGGTCACGACATGCTTCGGGTGAGACTCTCTTCTCTTCGGAGTAGAGTGAAAATGCCGGCGTTGTGCTAGACTACTGCAGAAGCCTTGTTGGCTTCCATCCTGAACCTGGGTCTTGCTCAGAGACCTTCTTTCTCACCAACAAATGGTTCCATTGTCGGGACCTCCAAATTTCATTTAGGAACTAGATCATGGTATCACATATCTTTGAAAGGGAAATACAAAGCTGGTGGGATAACCACTTAGATCTGTTCATAGTGCAACAAGCTGAGTTGAGACAGCAAAGGGAGAAAACTATTAAGAATAAGGTTCTATTCTTTGAATATGCGAGTGATATCTATGAAATTTTATGGGGAAAGTTTCCAGAGGAACTCTATAATTGGTTGCGGAGACTACAAGTCAAGACAGTCCAAGAAAGCTCGCGGAAGATCTGTTGCAAGTGGTTGCACGAGGATCTGGTAGCCCTCCATTGGTTAGATACCAATTTGACCCGAGCTGTATATTTCTGGGTGCAATATACCTTGGAAGGATACATAGTGGAATTTGCAGCTGAGTGTTACCAGTCCTTTTCAAAAGTAGAAGACGTGTTTAGATTCGGATTACGAGGAGAGCTGTTGAAGGAGATTCCCTTGTGGATCAAAGCTTTAATGGTAGATAAGGGACTGATGGAATTTCAAAAATCTGAGATGGAGACTTAAACCTCCAGTACTGGGGAAAGGAGTTGAGGGAGAGATGCTACAATTAAGTTGGAAGGCGGAGTAGGGATATGGATGCCGAGACCTCCAGTAGGTTGAGAGAGCGACGAGCACATCGGAGGGCGCAGATAGCTAAAAAGTGGTGGGAGAGAGTGATGAAGGAGTTGGAGAAACAACAAAGCAGTCGACAGAACAAGGAGAAGGCGCCACAGATGAAAAAGGAGATGGAAGGTCAGACAGAATCCCAAGAAATAGGAGGGACCGTGAAGGAAGTTAGGCAAGTGTATAGGAGCCTAGCCCAAACAGAAAAGGGAGGAAAGTCCAACGTGGAGGACGCGCGCCTCGAGGAGATATCCGATGTGGAGTTGCATGTTACGATGGAGAAACTATTCCGAGAGGGGCCGACACCCATAACTCAAGGTAACTCTATTCCCCATAGTTCAAGTAGCTCTAGTCCCAACCTTCCCCTGGTACTCTATCAGCCACTAGGTGAAATTTTTGTTAAGTTACGAGAATTGAGTAAGTTGAATAGTGTTCAATCCACAACAGTAATCCACACTAGCAGTAGTGCTAGTAATACCATTTTACAGCCAGGAGATAGAGGTTTTATTTTGGTATCACCCACACAAAGAAGCATGGCGGGATCATTTACCCAATACCCAGAGTTTTCTGGGAGGGGTAATGATGATGTGGAGCATCACTGGTATCTCTGTGAAGCCATGTGGAGGGCTCGACAGACACCAGAGGCAGTTAAGTTGATCAAGTTTCAAAATACTCTCAGGGAGAGAGCTCTACGATGGTTTATTAAATGGTCTAAGGCTCACCCGAACCCAGCAATAGACGATGTCAAGAGAGAATTTGTTAAAGAATTCAAGCTACCTCAGATAGATCAACAAGGTTTGTCAGAAATGTGGGAGATTAAACAGTGAGAGGGAGAGACTACATGGGATTTGATGAGGAGATTCAAGGATGTAGTTGGGAAACTAAGTTACCCAATTGATCCAAATCATCAGAGATATTGGTTCATCAAGGCCCTTCTTCCGCTGACAAGAACTCCATTAGCGCAACAGAAGATTGATACATTACAAGACGCATTGGAACAAGCTATGAAGATAGAGGCCATGGCAGGATATCCGTAAGAGTTCAAAGGAGGGGCCGCAGCTCAAGACTCTTCCATATTGGGGTTACAACATCAGATAGCTAGCTTGACAGAAAAGTTGAAGGACATTCAACCAATAAGGCCTACAAGACCCAATGTATGGTGTACGCACTGTCTGATGGAGGGACACGTGGTAACCGAATGTCCAAGGTTGCAGGGGCATAATGCAGGGAAATCAGCAGCAGAGACACAGGGAGCCCCACTAGGAGGAGGAGTTACGCAGATAAACACACAAGGAATATATCCGATGCAACCCCATTACCCAGGGTTCCCCGCTCAATAGAATTAGCCTGCAACTGAATATTGCAAGATATGCAAAAGCATTGGACATCTGCCCCGCCTATGCCCAATCTTGCAAAAATACTCTAAAATTCCAAAAAACATATACTGTGAGTTTTGTGCTTCCACAACACACAACACAGAGCACTGTAGAGCTTTGGATGCTTTAGCGGAACGATTGGGCAGGCCTTCATATAGAGTGAATGAGACTCCCAAGGGACGAGGAGGGGGCATGAGAGGAGGTCGAGTTGGAGGAAGAGGACCTGTACGATGTTACAACTGCGACCAAGAGGGCCACGTAGCCAGGGAATGTCCACTTCCTAGAAGACCATGGTGCTCTTATTGCAGAGTTAACACACATGAAACAAAAGAATGCCCAGAGCTGATTAAAAGATGGGAAGAAAGAGCTAGAAAAAGAGGAGAAAATCTAGTAAATGAAGAGCCAAGAATAGTAGAGGCTCAGGATATACAGAACTTAGCCATAATGACACAGGGACGAAAGATAACTGGGGAAGATGCATAGAATACGGACCCGATAAAGCTGATAAGGCCAACATATCCGAAGCTAGTGTTCAGGCCAGAAACACAAAAGCAATACTTTAAAGAAGCAGTGGAAACATTTGCCCAACTTGGGGGAAGCAAAGGCATTGGGTTACCACAATCCCGGGTAGATAATGAGAACCAAGCTAGCACAAGCACTATTATTGAAGAATGGTTCCGATTATTTCTAAAAATTGTTACCAATGCACCAATGCTGGAACAATTGAAGTAGAATATGGAGATGGTGGTGCAGGAAGCCACAAAACCAAGAGAATCGGTTGGCATGACACATAAATACATATGAAGAGTCAAAATAAATAAGAGAAGAACAGGGAAAGAGTTCTGTGTAAACACTCAAGTCGCGAGATTCCAAATTAAGGACACAATGCTTGACCTAGGGTCAGATGTCAATATTCTACCAAGGAAGACATGGGAAGCATTGGGAAGACCAAAGCTGACATATTCACCAATCGAACTCCGCATGGAAAAATGGTACTGAATTTTTCCCATAGGCAGGCTGGAGGAGGTCGAAGTCGATGTTGCAAGGGTTACGACATACACGGACTTCGAGGTGATAGACATTATGGGGGACAAGTATCCCTACCCAGCATTCTTGGGGATTGACTAGGCGTTCGAGAACTATGAAGTAATAGATTTGAAGAAGGAACTAATGATATTTGAAGACGAGGAAGTCAGAGTCACACAACCACTTGACCCTTATCAAGGACCACGATATATAGAGTCTATCGACAACAGAGAAGATGCTCAGCTTCTTGATCATCTTTATCAAATGAAAATGGGAAAAAGAGAAGATTATATCAACCCAACAGTGGGGGGGGGGGTGACGGTGAGCTGGAGAAGTGTTCAAAGCTTAGACTTAGGCTCAGAAATAACCTGGGACGATTGGCAGTAAGGGGGATATGAGAAAAAAACAATAAGATGCGCTACTATAAGAAGGATCAATTGGATCGGAACTGAGGTAAGAGAATACCCTACTCTGTAAAATATGAATGCTGTGAATACCTTTATTACCAAAATAGAAGATAAGGTACCAGTGGACCATAGGGTCCCACTCATGGATGTGGCTTTACAATCCACATCAGCAAGGTGGTGGAGCAACCACCGCAACTCCCTGTCACGATGGGAAAAAGTTATAGCAGCATTGAGGGCCATGTTCAAGGAAGAGGAGGGACCACAATTCACCGAAAAATACCAAGGGAAATCCAACCCCAGGAAACATTTACAATATTGTGAGGATCAATTGAAAAATGCAGGGTACATGGAAGAACTATGGGTACACAAATTTGTACATTTACTGGATTCGATTCCACAGGCTTGGTACCTAACTGAAGAGAAGAAAAGAGGAACCAGTACTTGACCAACAGTTGTGGATCAGTTTACGCAATGCTTTTCCTTTGAAGGAAAAACAGAACCAGTCACACAAGCATTGCAGGCTATTAAAAGGGTGCTGTTCTTTCCAGAGATTCAGGAAGAGGAAGAACAACTACTCCCACAACAAAGCATCAAACAGTCAGTAGCATGTAAAAAGATAAATAGTGAAATGGATGATGATGATCTAGAAGATCTTAGACATCTATAATTTGAAGAAAAAGAAGGGGAGAAAAATATTCAAGAAGAACCGACAACAGAAGGAATTCATCTGCTACCATTGAGAACCCAGAAGCTGAACATCGGGCCAGAAAAGCCCAAACTTGCGTCAATTGGTGACTACTAGGATGCTGAAATGACTAAGGAGATATTCAATATGATGCAGGAATATGAAGACTTGTTCCCATCCTCAGTAGCAGAGCCGAAAGGAATAAAAGGAGACATGGGGGAAATGCGTATAATTTGTAAGCCTGACGCAAGACCAGTCAAGCACAGACCCTACTGTTTGAATCCAAGAGTGAAAGAAAAAGTCAAGGTAGAGATTGATAAGATTCTAAAGGCAAGGTTGATATTCTCGGTGGAAGAAGCAAAGTGGGTAAGTTCTATAGTCATACAAAGTAAAAAGGAAAAGTCTGAAATTCGAGTTTGTGTTGACTACAAGAGCCTGAACAATGCATGCATACATGACCCATTCCCCACTCCATTCAGTGACAAGGTTCTTGAAAATTTTGCGGGGAATGAGGCTTATTCATTTACGGATGGATTTTCAGGATACCATCAAGTAACAATAGCTGAAGAAAATAAGAAGAAGACAACTTTCACAACCGAATTGGGCTCATTTGCATATCATGTAATGCCATTCGGATTGAAAAATGCACTAGCAATGTTAGGGTCCTATAATGATAGGGTTCATAATTTTTGAATTGACTATGATAGTCTTGTAAATATGTACATACCTTGATTTCTGCAAGTTGTTTTCCCATATTTTGAAAAATGAAAAATAATAAAAATTCCTAAAAGAAAGATCAAAGGACTTAGAAAAAGATAGATCCCAAAAGAAAAAGAGATGAACATAAGACCTGAAAGTGAGCAAGTCAAAATGCCACTACCATTTACTTTATTGCAGGAATAATGATTATGTGCAGATTGTCAATAAATTCCATAATCCATGATTGGTTAAACAATTTAAACTTAACTTTTCATGCTTTGATTTCATGTTTTAGATAGAGAATAAAGATATTTCAAATAGTATAAACTTGACAAATAATTAAATTAGGTAGAGAATAAATGAGGAGCTCATCAGTTTAATCTGATCCCTCAGATGAAATAAGGTTAGACTTGGATAGTTTTTATGCTTTTGAAAGAAAACTGATTTAGGGTTGCAAGCCTAAATGCACCCATGAAAATGAAGAAAAAATGTTAGAAATCAAGATCGATAGGTAGAAATCAGTTGTACAAGCATGTAATCAAGCATCATCGGGAAAAAATCACTAATTTCGCCTTCCCTACAAATATTCAATATTCTAACTATCAGTAAAAAAATCTCAGAGCATTTCTCTGACTACTATTGGGACCGGACCCAAGGCTCGATGACTGATTGATTAAAAATATTGAAATCCTACACAAAACCCACATTCATCAGCATTTATACATCATTCATAATATTAATCCCTTTTTCCAAAGTAAAAAACTCATTTTTACGTAGTAAATTAAAAACCTAAATAACTAATTTCATTCCCTTTCAAAAATCATTCAAAAACCCATAAAAATGCTTTTATCCTAAGTTAAAGTGTGAAAAAATACAACAAAGACAAGCTATGCTTATTTTCACTTTACTTAGAGTTAAAATATGCAATTTTATTATATACATTGTTCCTTTACATATTAAACTTCTAATTTATTTATTAACTCCCTAAAACTACACCCTCCCTTATAGTATTAAATCCTTTTATTTTAAACAGTCCACAAAACCCTCTATTTTAGTTTTAAACCAATGTTTAAAATATCCCAGGTGAAAAAATATCCCCGCCCATTATCCCATTGGTTTAAACATATCAAAATAACAAAAATATCCTCGCCCCCTGTGGTTATTTAACACTCATGAAATAGTTTAAAAACCATATAATAAAACCCGCACCTATGTATTAATTAAACAGTGCGGAATGCTATGATTTATGCATATACGATATTATTCCCCCTGCCATCGTATAACCTAAGGTTTGAGACTTTAATAAATTATTTTTTATAAAGTTTAAACCCATCCCCGCCACTATATTAGACCCCGGCCCCACTCTCCACCCGACGCAACTTCCCAGATTGATCTAGACCGTTCGCAGTCCAAACCCAAGATCCAACGGTGGAGAAATAATTTCACAAATAAAATTGCGCCTATTTTCCCTATTCTATTTCTGCACAAAATAGGTAGTATTGAGATTTCTTCTCTCCTCCACGTGGTCGATTCCTATAGGATCGCGTGGGTTTGCTCCAAAACTGCTCACCACCCAAATGCTGCGCGATAACCACTCTTGTTTTGATCCGTTGAAGCCCGAAACCACCTTCTCGTCTGATGTGACTGCCATTAAATTGCTCGTTTAGCCCTAAATATGTCCAATATACATGTGAAATACATTCATCTTTTCTCCTTCTGCGCGTAAACTCTGCACAGGCCACCCGACTGTGAAATGAACCTTTTTTCACCAGTTTTATGCCAAAAGACTGCAAATTTTAAACTGACTCTGTTTGAAGACCGCTGAGAAGCTCAAAATTTCTCCAAATATCGGAAGGAAACCATTCAACTCGTTCAAAACCTCAAAAAACTCCTCGAAACCTTATACCTGCATATAACAGGCATTTCTCTAAAAATTTGAACCTGTTTTAAATTTGAAAAGACTTATTAAAAGTAAAATTATATTCAGAGCTTAAAAACCAATCACTGAACCTTATCAAAAAGCCCAAAAAACAGGCCAAACCCTGTCAAATTTTCTGCAGAAACCCTGTTTTAATGAATATACTATTTTTAAGGGAATTCGCGAGTTTTTTATAGTTTTATAAATTGTTTAAACTCCAAATTAAGCTAGAAATCCTCTGAAGGTATCCTAAAGCCTCTGTGCCTAAATTCAAAATATTTTCAGCCCAATTTCTCAATAAAAGAACTTAGGAAACCCTTGTTTCTTGTTTCTAAACCATCAAAAGTTTGTAAATCTTATTTTGACAGTCAGAAGCCCAGATTTTGACCATCTTCATCTAAGAAATAAAAATACCTCTGCAAACTGTCTAAACTTGCAGAAGTAGCCAAAATGCCTAAAAAGCAGAGCTCTAGAAATCCTGAAGATTCCAAAATACCAAAATCAACTCCATCCATGACTTCTAACACTGCTATTGTTGTAAATCCTTTGCAACCCCATGTCATAGACATTGAACATATTCCATTAGCTGATACTGATTATAAGATAACATACCCAATTGTTGAGTTTAATATACTAGATATTCATAACTGGAGCTATGAAAAGTCCTTAGATAATCAAGAAGAAGTCCATATTTGGGAATCCCATTTGCCCAAATATGTTGTTCCATTAGCTCATCCATGCCAAGAAGTTATTAGGTTATGTCAACAGTACTATGTACCTGAACAGAGAGTCATAATAAATGCCAACAAAGAAGTGCTTCTTACTATTACTGCTGAATCTATTAACCAAATGCTACAACTACAGCTTGATCCTCAAGCAGTCCCTTTATCTATAGAGGCCCTCACCAAGTTGTATATTGGCCTAGAATTTCCCAAGAGATTCATGATTTTTCAAAAATTTATACCTTTGCATGTGGAAATTCCTCAAATAAATCCCCCATATTCCACTTCCAGATTCCCAGAATGTTCAAGGCATGTGATTTCCATGCTTTCATTCATCTTAGGGTATTTCATTGATGAATACACAGATGAATCCATCTTGGGTTTCTTATCTACATTTACCCCAGGACAACCCCCATCTATAATTTTTGATTATGATGGTAACATTGCAGATAATATTCATCATCAATTGACCAATTTTCCAATTGAAGGAGTGTTCAGATACACATCCTTCCTCTTCCATATGTTTCTACATTTTCAATCAGATAATTTTCCAGTTACTCTTCAAAAGCTTGACATAAAGGGAAATCCTCTCTCTATCATTTTCTGGACTACTTTGCTCAGGAAAGGATGTGCAGATTTCACTTATGCAGAATTTTCAGAATTGTTCATACATCTAGTGATCAAAATGTTAACAAAAATAGAGCAGCCAAGGATAAATGAAGAAATGAAGAAAATATTACAGTTGTCAGAGCAGAATAAAGTTGGTGATTGGTACCTATATGAAAAACATACTGAGATCAGAGTTTTTGGGTCAAATTTGTTACCTTACAAGTTACCCAAACATGTTTCAATGAGGATATTTTCCTTCGAGTATATCAGGAAAATCCTAAACTTCGATTCTATAAACTTCATGGTAGCAAAAAAGAAAACTCAATTCCAATTAAAGAATCAGATAGGGCCATTCATCTGCAATCATAGGGATGTAGAGAAAGAAGCAACAAAGCAGTTATTGGAATTCAGATTTGAGGAAAGTTTTCCTTGGAATTATGATCCATAAGGGATCCTAAGTAAACTAAGGGTTAAGTGCAAATTAACACCCTTCATTCATGAAACAAAGAAAGAGATAGAAAAGTATGAAAATCAAACTGAGTGGACAGGAAATACCTTAACATATGCAGTAAATAAAAGTGATGCTAGTCACACTTTAGATACTGCAAATCAGCCAGAAAAATCCACCAAGAGAATATGGGAAGAAGGTGCCTATGTTGCTGAAACTACAATTGAAACTAAATTCAAGTTAATATACAAGAAAAGGCCTAATTTAAATTCAGTAGGTAAGGATAAGGTAACAATTGATGTGGAAGAAACAGATCTTATAGATACCAACACTGATTTGCCGAGAACAGATGTTGCCACTGTGATCATCAATGAGCCAACTACTAAGAATCAGAATGAAGAACAAGTCAACAATGAAGATGCATAGTTGATAGAAAGAAAGCATAGCATGGAAGCCTCTTCCTCACAGGAAACTGAGGAGAAATACCTAGACATCAAAGAAAAATACAAACAGATCAAACTAAAGAATGAGGAGATCGAAAACAATATTTATTCTCAATATCTCAAGCAAACACCAAGTGTGAAAAACATACTTCTGTCTACATTTGATTATTCAAATCAAAAGCTAATTATGCCAGTATTGCAACCCACACTCAAAACCCCAAAGACAGTGGTAGATTATAAGAAGGTTGATTTGGAAATTCAAACAGAAAAGATTCATGCTCTAGATCAGATTGAATTTCATAGGCAGACTTCAGAAATGTTGTACTCTATTGTTACAACTACAGCCATAAGTGCTCAGAAACTCTAGAACACCATTGCCAACATGAAAGACCAGATGAAAATAGATAAGGCATCCTTGTATGCTAAGGATTTAAGGATAAAATCCTTAAAAGAACTAGTTTTGCAGGTGGGATATGACCCTTCTAATATCAAAGCAACAGAGTTATTAGTGAAGAAGAAGAATGAAGATATTGCAGCTTTGAGGAAACAACTTAAACTTCCTCAAAGTGAACATCCTAAAGAAAAATAAATAATAGAAGGATAGAAAGAAAAATATGACATGATGAATTTGATTTTTCAGCTTATAACACAGATAAGGAAATCGAGATTCAAATGAAAAATCTTGTCTAGGAGAAAGAAATACCAAAAGTGCCAGAAATTCCTACAGTTATTCCTATAATCACTACAACAGTGCCTTCAACTTTAGCTGAAAATTTGGTACCCAAAGAATCACTGGCTACTACAGTGCGAGTAACCTCATCCACGACCTCAGCTACGAAATCATCTACAATAGCAGTTCACCATACAGATGAGGCTAGTAAACTGGTAAAGGCCATGGAAGAAATGTCCCTTAAGACAAATGAAATCAGCAGATTAAAACAGATGGTAGAAAATCTTGAGAATTCAAACAAATGGCTCAAATAAATGCAAAAACACATGAGAAAAAGTTCATCAGATTAAATGAAGAATTGAAGAAATTGCAGAAGGAATTAACATTGAAGGAACATATTTCCTATGTGAAAAATCATATGTGGAAAAAAATCATAGAAGGCATCAATGATGTATGGCCTTCCATCCAAGTGATTTTTGAACAAAGAGACTTATTGAAAGTAGCATTAGAAGAGATCCAAAAGACTAAAGAGAATTGGATAACAAACCAGAACAAGCTCTAGAAGTAATAAAGTTCCTCAATAGCAAGAACAGGAAAGAGTTGGAAGAACTTGAAATAACTTATAGAACTTAAACTATCATTGAGATAAAGAAGGTTATAGCCAAAATGAACCTAATGAAGCAGTTGGAGGAAAAGTGTGAAAATATGTACATTTCTAGAACCATGTTTATGGTTAAATTTGAGAACTTGAGGCAAAGGAGTTTGCCTAATATCTTGGTCATAAATGACAAGTTGATGCCTCAGGAATATTATAACAAAAATATCAGAGAATATGCCAAGGAACAAGTTGAAAAATCAAGTGGTGGACAAGGCATTCCAATAGGCAAAGTCCTACTTAGAAGTTTTGAGGACTTATTCTATTTACAACATGAAATTAAACACTTGTTTGTCATCAAGCCAACTTTCTCCAGGTACATAGAAACAGATGAAAATTTTAGAAAACTGAAGAAGATACTAATTCCAAGTAATGAAGTTTGGGAATCATTGACAGATTTACTATAAAAAATAAAAAGGTAGAAAGGTATATAGTGAAAAACAATTTTCTGAAATTTACAATCAAACAGATTTTTTACAGAGTTTAAAGAGTATCAGAGATTAAAGAGAATCCGTAAAAGTGTATCAGATAAGCAGATCAGATTTCACAACAACCTCGAAATATCTAAAGCTAGCAAGGAAGACAACAAGGCAGCCAACTGCTTCTTATCCTAAATCAGTTTCTATTTCTTTTCGATAGATAGGAGAACTTGCTGATTTGTTAAACAACTGTCTCTATTATTATTGTAAAGATATTTTATTTTCCTTAGATAATTCCTAGAAGCACTCTAGGATATTTTGTAAACATTTATGTATAAATAGTTCACTCTTTAAAGTATTATTGTGGAATAAATTGCTGAATATTTCTATAGTCATTTTTGTGGACTTGAAGAATTTTTGTGTTTCAAATCGAGTAGCAGACTGGATCAGATCAACTAGCATCATATTTCAGGATTCATGTGATGAGCTATTTGGAGTGAAGTATTTTCTAAATTTGTCATTGTTATCTTTCTTTGTTACATGCAATCCATTATGTGTTCTAAATTTGAAATACTGAATAGGAGGATTACTTCAAGATTTGTTAAAAGAACCATTTCTTAACTATTTATCATTTCTATGTTTTCATCTAATTTCCAATGTAGCTAACCCTTAGTTACTCCCTCTCTCGTTTGACCTCTGCCTACTACTTCCTTTTTCCGGATCAAAGAACCCTTCATTGCTCTTTATCCAGATCATACCACCTCACAAAACAACTTTCCAAGATCTCCAAGGGTTATCTATCTTGCCATGAAAACATTTGAGTTTTTGGCCTTGATCCTAGTTCTGTCTGGTTGAATTTTGACTCCTCAGCCCAATGAAAAAATAGATTTCCCACTATCCATCTCTTCCAGTGATTTTTCCCACCAAAACAATCAAAACCAAAACCAATTGCACAATCATAACTAGCCTAATATTTTATAAAAACAAAACAAAGTTAAATCTTATAGAGAGAGCCCTCTCTGAACCCTAGGAAGGCTAGATCCTAGAGTTTAAAAGTTGGTCTGTGGTTACCTCTAGTTTTCTCAACTAAAAAACTGAAAATCTCACAACTAGAGAATTATTGGAGTGATAACATATTGGCGACCATACTGGGGACCTAACCAATCCTTAGTTGTTAAATAAACCTTAAAGGAAATCATTTTTATTATCTTTTTGCCTTTAAAGATTGTTTAACTAGTTGTGAGTATAAAAATTTGTAATTCTGGCTTCTAGGAAAGTTTATTATACCAGGTCTAATCTAGACCCTAAACCTGCTATTATAGTAGACAACCCAGACAGAATAGGAAAATAAAATAAAATAGAGAGAAGATTTAGATGCTAAAGTTTCATTAATAAAAGTCAATTTATTACCCCAAGAATTAGTAAGTTTGCAAGATATAGATTTAGTAAGTTTGCAGGATATAGATTTTGATTTGAAGTTTGAAAGTTCTTTGTTCAGGGCCAAATCTGAAAGTAATTTAAGTACTGTTGTTTTAGACCCTGTTTTTATTTATATTTTGGAATCAAAACATAAAAGTATTACAAAAAATTCTAAATTAAAGAAAGTTAATAATCAAAACAGACTTGAAGAAATTAATGCTACTATTCTTAAAGAAATTGATGAAGCCATAGAATTAGATAAATTGTTAGCTTATACATCTAAACCTTCTATTCCCCATTTAGAAACCACCACTTCATCTATAGTTTCTACTATCATCCAATCCACAGATCCATTTAGCCCTAGATTACCATTACAACCTAGAAATTTATTTCCTTCATCTCCTTCATCCACTAGCTTCACTACCACTTTTTCAAGAACATCATTTTCATTTCCTAGTAGTTCCATATATATTCTAGTTTCACTTCCCATTACCTCAGCTTCAGCCTTTAATTCTTCAACTAATTTTTCTAGTTCAACACCTCATAATCCAGTTTCATCAGCCACTACTTCTAGTTCAGCTCCTAGTACCTCTACTTTACCTCCTATCCAAGCTACAATTCAAGCTATGGCTGCTATTTATGCTCCCCTTGTTTTTCCAGGAGAACTTTATGACATGCCCTAAGACTACCAAAGTAAAATACCACATTTTGATGCTACTACGCATTATACTGCACAACAACACATAAGAAAAATGATTGATTTCTTTGAACTCCATGAGATAGATGAATCAGATGTACAAATGAGGTTGTTTGCACAAACTTTAACAGGAGAAGTAAAGAAATGGTTCAAAGGTCTTACTGCAGGTAGTATAGCTGATTTAGCTATTTTCCATAGATTATTTTTTAATAAATGGGAAAAGAAGAAAAACCCTCTGCAAATTTTGTATGAATTTGATGCAGTGAGAAGAGCTCCAAATGAATTTGTACAAGACTACTGCACTAGATATAACAGTGTTTACAATTCAATTCCTGCAAATCTAAAACCCACTCCTAACTCTGCCTTACTCAAATTCCCAGATGGATTTGACACTAACATATTATATTAGTTAAGAGAAAGAAATGTAGAAACATTAGAAATAATGCAAACAGATGCAGTAAGTGTAAAAGTAAACATTATGGCTATAAAAGAAAGATTAAGAAATGAGAGGAGAGTGACCATGAAAGAAGAAGCCTCAAGTTCAGACAAAAAAATAGATATGTTAGCTAAAACGTTAGAAATGATGATCGATAAGTTAGATAACATAGAAATAAGACCTCAATGGGATAATCAACAACAAATTAGAAATCCCAATTTTAGAAAAAACACAAATTCAGGTTTATCAAAAGACTCAGCCCCAGACCAAATAATAAGACCTCCCTTTCAGGAGAACTATGTTGAGAGTTCTCAAAACAATGATGATGATGAGGATACCATTAATTTAGTGGGAATAGATGACAATAACACTATATTTCTCACACAGGAATATCAAGAGTTATTTGAACTTCAACAACTCCAATTAGATTCAGTGGAATCCTTTGATTACAAACAGGGTTATGACTTTACCATCAACGAAGTACACAGTCAGTATAACCTAAGAAGTAAGAAAAACAATGAGTCTTCTACTAAGAAAACATCTCAAGCATCAAATAAAAAAACATTATAAGCTCCCAAAACAAAAGTTTTGCAAATTCTCCCTAGGGAAAATAAGAAAAACTCCTATTCTTCCCAAAAGGTTACCAACCCAAAGATTTCACCAAGCCCTAATATTGTGGACATAATTGATGAAGTTGCTCAAACTACCAAAGATTCACAAAAATCTGCGGCTCCTAAAGCATATAATTATGATAAAACAACAACCTTAGATATTGAAATGCTCAATGTTGATCCTAAATCAGCAGATCCAAAAGCTGCCACTGCAAAAACAACTTTTGACAACTCCAAGTCTGAACAAACATCCACTGCTTCACAAACCACTCCTAAGAAAATAAAAAGCAGTAAAACTCAAGACACTCAAACTGAAACTGAAAAGATAGTTGTAGAAAGACAAGATAAACCAACACAAACTATAGTTACCAAAGAAGAATTGATTCAAATAAGTAAATCACAATCTACATTCAACATACAATCTGAAAATGCAAAGCTAAAAATACCAATTCCTTTGACAGAATTGGTAAAACATGACTTGTATAAATCAAACATAACTGAAAAATTAAACATAAATGATGGAGAAGATTCCATAAATTTGAATGATGATCAACCAGAGTTGTTTTTTTACCTAGATGTGAATGGAAAGCATTTAGATGGAGAAGTTCCTCCATTTTACATTATTTTAACTATTCATGATCAAACCCTACATAATGCAATGCTAGATTCAGGAGCTTCTCATAATTTAATGCCCAAAGCTATAATGGAAACTATGAACTTAGACATCACAAGGCCTTATAAAGATTTATTCTCATTTGACTCAAGTAAAGTAAAATGCCCAGGTTTAATCAAAGATCTGTGTGTAACTTTAGTTCAATATCCTGGTAAGATTATATTAATGGACATTGTAGTAGCTGATATCCCACCTAAATATGGAATGTTACTATCTCGCTCATGGGGAGAAAAGTTATAGGTATATGTACAATTGGACATGTCTTATGCTACCATATCAGTTTTTGGTCAACTTAAGAAGTTATATAGGGAAACATTAATGAAATATATGGTAAGTAGTACTGAAAGGTCAATAAATTACCCAATTTATACCACACCTATTGATCTAGACTCTTTCATCCTATGTAATAAGAAACTGATAATGAAATCAAGACAAAACTAAGAGAAGAAAAGAAAACACCAGACAATGATAATATTTCTCATGAATCTTTATGGCACTTAGACTTTGATGGTTTAGTAAATAAATTAGGATCAGGAGCAGGAGTATGGATAACTAATATAGAGAAAAATCATGCAGAAGGCCATGCTTTAGAATAAATTTCAAATGCACAAATAATATGGCTGAGTATGAAGCCCTCATTCTAGGACTCCAAATAATCAGAAATTTAGGAGGAAAAAGAATAGCAATAATGGGAGATTCAGAATTGATTGTTAAAAAAATTAAAGGTAATTATTCTGTTTACAATTCTATACTTGGCCGATATAGAGAGACTGTACTAGATTTGATTAATGATTTACTAGAATGTAATTTCTCTGCAATACCAAGAAGGCAAAAATTACAAGCACGTTCTTTAGCAACCTTTGCTAGTACTTGTAATTTACCTTTTCATCTCAATCATATGTATAATGCAGAAGTAAAACACAGGCCAATAATTCTAGACAACCTCAAATATTGGCAAATTTTCTCACAGGACCAACAAATTTATCCTTTTTTAAATACTGAGGGTGAATTTCAGAACTGTAAGATAGACACTGATTGTACCATAGATCAAGATTTAGATAGTGAGATTGATGTAAATAAAGTAAAGTTTGCTAAACCCACTAGATTTATTCAATCAGATATAGATGAATTAGAGAGAGTAGAAATTGATGATATAATTGATGAAGAAACTGAAATATTAAATCTTAAAGACAATTTCTTACCTAAAGGTTTAACTCCTTTAGAAGATCTCTTTGACTCCAATGATGTTGCTAGAAAACAAAAATGGAGCTAGTTAGATCAGACATTGAGGAATGCAATATTGGTACAGAACTAAAACCCAAAATGATCAAACTTTCAAAAGCTTTACCACAACAAGAAAAGGAAAAATATATTTCTCTTTTTAAGGAATTCCAAGATTTTTTTGCTTGGAGTTATGAGGACCTTAAATCCTATGACATCAGCATAATTCAACACCAAATTCCTGTAAAAGAAGGTCAAAAACCCTTTAGACAAAAGTTAAGGAGAATCAACCCTGTTTTGATACCATTAATAGAAAAAGAAGTGAAAAGAAAGTATGATACACATATCATTGCACCAATCAGGTAGTCTGATTGGGTTTCTAACCTAGTTCCAACAAGGAAGAAAACATGAGAGATTAGATTATGTGTCGACTTTAGGAATCTAAACAAAGTAGCCTTAAAAGATAATTACCCTTTACCAAAAATGGATCACATATAACAAAGGGTAGTTGGTTCTTCTAGGATTTCACTGTTAGATGGTATTTCAGGATACAACCAGATCTTAGTCCAACCAGAGGATCAACCTAAAACAACTTTTACTACTCCTTGGGGCACTTTTAAGTATGTAAAAATTCCTTTTGGTTTAATGAATGCAGGGGCAAACTTTCAAAGAGCTATGGATAAAGCCTTTGAGAAAGAAATTAAAGAATTATTAGTAATTTACTTAGATGACATAACTTTATTTTCTAAAACTGATTATGAACACTTGGATCATCTTAGACAAGTTTTTATAAAATTCAGAAAGTTTGGCATCTCATTAAAACCTAAGAAAACCTTATTTAGAGTAGAAGAAGGTAAGTTACTAGGACACATAATATCAAAAGAAGGAATCAGAATATATCCTGCTAGGATAGAAGTAATTCTAAACATCACTCCACCAAGAAACATAAAAGAGTTACAAGCCTTTCTAGGTAAGATTAACTTTTTAAGAAGATTTATATCCAACTTAGCTGAGATAATTAGAGAATTAAATAACATGCTAAAAAAAGATTCAGTTCTTAAATGGAATATTGAGGCCAAACAGTCATTTGAAACCATCAAACATGCCTTAACCAAAACTCCAGTCCTTATAAGCCCTGATTTCAAAAAAGATTTCATCATTTTATCATTTGCTTCAGAACACACCATTGCTGCAGTTTTACTGCAGAAAAATGACCAAGGTTATGAACAACCCATATCTTTCTTTAACAGAACACTTAGAGATGCATCTTTGAAGTATAATATCATGGAGACACAAGCCTTAGCTTTGGTAAATGCCATTAAAGACTTCAGAGTTTACATTCTTTATTCTCACATCATTGTCTATGTCCCTAATGCTATAGTAAAAGACATTCTTACTCAGGACGGTCCTGATGGAAGAAGAGGTAAGTGGATTGCCACTATCTTATAATATGACATAGAGATAAAACCCACCAAGTTGATAAAAGGTCAAGGTTTAGCCAGACTCATGGCTGAATCAAACTGCAATGCCCTAGACATAAATTTTATTTCCCAAGTTGATGATCAGGAAGAGATGGCGACTCCAAAGATCAGTGCAGCCTTTTTAGACTCACCATGGTATGAAGATATTATATTTGTATTACTAAACTTACAAGCTCCTCTTGGTTTATCAAGAACAAAAGCAAGATTTCTAAAGCTTAAGGTAGTAAGATTTTGTATTCTAGACAATGTACTTTTTTGGAGAGATCATAGTGGGATTTTATTAAATAGTTTGTTAAAAGAAAAAACTGAAAAAATACTAGAAGAATTTCATGCAGGTGATTGTGGAGGACATATTTACTGGAAGATTAATGCAGACAAGATTCTGAGAGCTGGTTTTTACTGGCCTACCTTGTTTGCTGATGTAAAAAGATATGTGACCTCTTGTCATAAGTGCCAAATCTTTGAGGGTAAGAAAAGCTGTTACCCCTACCCTTAAAACCCATCTCTACTGAAATTCCATTTCAATAATGGGGTCTTGATGTCATTGGAGAAATTCACCCCCCATCATCAACCCAACATAAGTGGATTCTGACAGCCACTGACTATTTTACCAAATGGATTGAAGCCATACCCTCTAGGCAAGCCACATATATTGTCATTATCTATTTCCTAGAAAGTAACATTCTTTCAAGATTTGGATGTCCCCAAAAGATAATTACTGACAATGCAGTAGCATTCAAATCCAAGAAAATGACTGAATTTTTCCACAAATACCATATTACCCTAGGCCATTCTACTGCATATTACCCTCAGGGTAATGGTCTAGCTAAATCCTCAAACAAGAGCCTTGTAAACATTATCAAAAAGTTACTTGAAGACAATAAAAGGACTTGGAACAAAAATTTAGTTAATGCCTTATGGGCAGAGACTTACTACTAAAAAATCCATTGGTACCTCCCCTTACCAACTTGTCTATGGAATGGATGCTGTTTTTCCATCCTCCCTAAGCATACCAGTGATGAAAATTATCCAAGAGTTACAAGTTGAAACAAATGACATTCAAAGAAGGATAAATCACACTATTCACTTGCAACAAACAAGGGAAGAAGTTTATATAAAGTCTCAAGTCATTCAGGAGAAGATCAATAAATTTTTTGATAAAAATAGTAAAGAAGATGATTTCTACATTGGAGATAAAGTGTTAAAATGGGATTCAAGAAGAAAGACAAGGCAAACATGGAAAATTCAATTTTCTATAGAAAGGGCCTTATGTCATTTATGGTTACAGAGGTAACAATGCTTTCTACCTAAAAGAAATAGATGGGTCAAAGATGTCAGAAGGAGTAGTAAATGGCAGAATGTTGAAACACTACTACTCTCCTGAGTTAACAAATAGTTAGTTTTCATTCATTTTGATAATTGTACATATACAATGCAGATTTTAAGATTGGATTGGATGTTTCCCTAAAAAAGTTGAAGCCCGAAGAGAAGGCCCTAAGCTTTGAGAGGTAAATATCATAAGTATGAATAATTGTAGATATCAGAAGATACTTACAAGGTCATCACAGTGAAATTCTAAAGGCTAATAATCTAAAAGTTCTTGACATTTCACTAGGAAATGCCATCCCCAAGTGGAGCCACTGTTAGGGTCCTGTAATAAGAGGGTTCATAATTTTTGAATTGACTATGATAGTCTTGTAAATATGTACATACATTGCTTTCTGCAAGTTTTTTTCCCATATTTTGAAAAATGAAAAATAATAAAAATAAAAGAGGGTAAAAAGTCCTAAAAGAAAGATCAAAGGACTTAGAAAAAGATAAACCCCAAAAGAAAAAGAGATGAAAATAAGACCTGAAAGTGAGCAAGTAAAAATGCCACTCCCATTTACTTTATTGCAGGAATAATGATTATGTGCAGATTGTCAATAAGTGCCATAATCCATGATTGGTTAAATAGTTTAAACTTAACTCTTCATGCTTTGAATTTCATGGTTTAGATAGAGAATAAAGATATGTCAAACATTATAAACTTTACAAATAATTAAATTAGATAGAGAATAAATGAGGAGCTCATCAATTTAATCTGAGCCCTCGGATGAAATAAGGTTAGACTTAGATAGTTTTTATTCTTTTGAAAGAAAACTAATTTATGGTTGCAAGCCTAAATGCACCCATGAAAATGAAGAAAAAATGTTAGAAATCAATATGGGTAGGTAGAAAGAAGTTGTGCAAGCATGTAATAAAGAAACATCGGGCAAAAATCACTAATTTCCCCTTCCCTAAAAATATTCAGTATTCTAACTATTAGTCAAAAAGGCTCAGAGCATTTCTCTGACTACTATTGGGACCACACCCAAGGCTCGATGACTGATTGGTTAAAAATATTGAAATCCTACACAAAACCCACGTTCATCAGCGTTTATCCTTCATTAATAATCATAATCCCTTTTTCCTAAGTAAAAAAATCATTTTTACTTAGTAAAATTAAAACCCTAAATAACTAATTTCATTCCCTTTCAAAAATCATTCAAAAACCCAAAAAAATGCTTTTATTCTAAATTAAAGTGTGAAAAAATACAACAAAGACAAGCTATGATTTTTTTCACTTAGAGTTAAAATATGCACTTTTATTATATACATTGTTCCTTTACATATTAAACTTCTAATTTATTTATTAACTCCCTAAAACTACATCCTCCCTTATAGTTATAAATCCTTTTATATTAAATAGTCGACAAAACCCTCTATTTTAGTTTTAAACCAATGTTTAAAATATCCCATGTGAAAAAATATCCCCGCCCATTTTCCCATTGATTTAAACATATCAAAATAAAAAAAATATCCTCGCCCCCTATGGTTATTTAACATTCATCAAAAAGTTTAAAAACCATATAGTAAAACCCGCACCTATGTATTAATTAAACATTGCGAAATGTTATGATTTATGCATATACAATATTATTCCCCCAGCCATTGTATAACCTAAGGTTTGAGACTTTAATAAATGATTATTTATAAAGTTTAAACCCATCCCTGCCACTATATTAGACCCCGGCCCCACTCTCCACCCGATGCAACTTCCCCGATTGATCTGGACCATTCGCAGTCCAAACCCAAGATCCAACAGTGGAGAAGTAATTCTGCAAATAAACTTGCGCCTATTTTCCCCATTCCATTTACGCATGAAATAGGGAGTATTGAGAATTCCTCTGTCCTCCACGTGGTCGATTCTTATAGGATCGTGTGGGTTTGCTCCAAAACTGCTTACCGCCCAAATGCTACGCGATAACCACTCTTGTTTCGATCCATTGAAGCCCAAAACCACCTTCCTGCTCGATGTGTCTGCCATTAAATTGCCTGTTTAGCCCTAAATATGTCCAAAAATACATATGAAATACATTTATCTTTTCTCCTTCTGCGCGTAAACTCTGCACAAGCCACCTCGACTGTGAAATGAACCTTTTTTCGCCAATTTTATGTCAAAAGACCGAAAATTTTAAACTGAATCTGTTTGAAGACTGTTGAGAAGCTCAGAATTGCTCCAAAGATCAGAAGGAAACCATTCAACCCGTTCAAAATCTTTGAAAACTCCTCAAAACCTTATACCTGCATATAACAAGTATTTATTTGAAAATTCGAACCTATTTTAAATATGAAAAGACTTATTAAAAGTAAAATTATATTCAGAGCTTAAAAACCAATCATTGAACCTTATCAAAAAGCCCAAAAAACAGGCCAAACCATGTCAAATTGTCTAAAGAAACCCTGTTTTACTGAATATACTATTTTTAAGGGAATTCACGAGTTTTTGATAGTTTTATAAACTATTTAAACTCCAAATTAAGCCAAAAGTTCTCTAAAGGTATCCCAAAGCCTCTGTGCCTAAATTCAAAAGAGTTTCAGCCCAATTTCTCAGTAAAGGAACTCAGGAAACCCTTGTTTCTTGTTTCTAAACCATCAAAAGCCTGTAAATCTTATTTTGACAGTCAGAAGCCGATATTTTGACCATCTTCATCCAAGAAACCTCTGCTAAAATAAAAATACCTCTGCAAACTGTCTAAACTTGCAGAAGTAGCCAAAATGCCTAAAAAGCAGAGCTCTAGCAATCTCGAATGTTCCAAAATACCAAAATCAACTCCAGCCATGAATTCTAACATTGCTATTGTTGTAAATCCTTTGCAACCCCCTGTCATAGAAATTGAGCATATTCCATTAGCTGATACTGATTACAAGATAGTAGACCCAATTTTTGAGCTTAATCTACTAGATATTCATAATTGGAGCTATGAAAAGTCCTTAGATAATCAAGAAGAAGCCCATATTTGGGAATCCCATTTGCCCAAATATGTTGTTCCATTAACTCATCCATGCCAAGAAGTTATTAGGTTATGTCAACAGTACTATGTACCTGAACATAGAGTCATAATAAATGCCAAAAAAGAAGTGCTTCTTACTATTACTGCTGAATCTGTTAACCAAATGCTACAACTATAGCCTGATCCTCAAGAAGTCCCTTTATCTATAGAGGCCCTCACCAAGTTGTATATTGGCCTAGATTTTCCTAAGAGATTCATGATTTTTCATACATTTATACCTTTGCATGTGGAAATTCCTCAAATAAATCCCCCATATTCCACTTCTAGATTGCCAGAATGTTCAAGACATGTGATTTCCATGCTTTCCTTCATCTTAGGGTATTTCACTGATGAATACACAGATGAATCCATCTTGGGTTTCTTATCTACATTTACCCTAGGACAACCCCCATATACAATTTTTGATTATGCTGGTTACATTGCAGATAATATTCATCATCAATTGACCAATTTTCCAATTGAAGGAGTGTTCAAATACACATCCTTCCTCTTCCATATGTTTCGATATTTTCAATCAGATAATTTTCCAATTACTCTTCAAAAGCTTGACATAGAGGGAAATCCGCTCTTTGTCATTTTCTGGGCTACTTTGCTCAGGAAAGAATGTGCAGATTTCACTTATGCATAATTTTCAGAATTGTTCATACATCCAATGATCAAAATGTTAACAAAAATAGAGCAGCCAAAGATAGATGAAGAAATGAAGAAAATATTATAGTTTTCAGAGCAGAATAAAGTTGGTAATTGGTAACTATATGAAAAAAATACTGAGATCAGAGTTTTTGGGTCAAATTTTTTACCTTACAAGTTACCCAAACATGTTTCAATGAGGATCTTTGCCTTTGAGTATATCAGGAAAATTCTAAAATTTGATTCTATAAACTTCATGGCAGCAAAAAATAAAACTCAATTCAAATTAAAGAATCAGATAGGGCCATTCATCTGCAATCATAGGAATGCAGAGAAAGAATCAGCAAAGCAGTTATTGGAATTCAAATTTGAGGAAAGTTTTCCTTGGAATTATGATCCACAAGGGATCCTAAGTAAACTAAGGGTTAAGTGAAAATTAACACCCTTCATTCACGAAACAAAGCCAGAGATAGAAAAGTATGAAAATCAAAATGAGTGGACAGGAAATACCTTAACAGATGCAGTAAATAAAAGTGATACTAGTCACACTTTAGAGACTGCAAATCAGCCAGAAAAATCCACAAAGAGAATAAGGGAAGAAGGTGCCTATGTTTTTGAAACTACAGCTGAAACTAAATTCAAGTTAATATACAACAAAAGGCCTAAATTAAATTCAACAGGTAAGGAGAAGGTAACAATTGATGTGGAAGAAACATATCTTATAGATACCAACACTGATTTGCCAAAAACAGATGTTGCCACTGTGATCATCAATGAGCCAGATACTAAGAATCATAATGAAGAAAAAGTTAATAATGAAGATGCATAGTTGATAGAAATATAGCATAGCATGGAAGCCTCTTCCTCACAGGCAGCTGAGGAGAAATACCTGGACATCAAAGAAAAATACAAATAGATCAAACTAAAGAATGAGGATATCAAAAACAATATTTATTCTCAATATCTCAAGCAGACACCAAGTGTGCAAAAAATACTTCTGTCTGCATTTGATTATTCAAATCAAAAGCTAATTATGTCAGTATTGCAGCCCACAGTCAAAACCCCAAAGACATTGGTAGATTATAAGAAGGTTGATTTGGAAATTCAAACAAAAAAAATCCATGCTCTGGATTAGATTGAATTTCATAGGAAGACTTCAGAAATGTTGTACTCTACTTTTACAACTAAAGCCATGGGTGCTCAAAAAATCTAGAACACCATTTCCAACGTGAAAGACCAGATGAAAATAGATAAGGCATCCTTGTATGCTAAGTATTTAAGGATAAAATCCTTAGAAGAACTAGTTTTGTAGGTGGGATATGACCCTGCTAATATCAAAGCACCAGAGTTATTAGTGAAGAAGAAGAAGGAAGACATTGCAGCTTTGAGGAAATAGCTTAAACTTCCTCAAAGTGAACATCCTCAAGAAAAATAAATAATAGAAGGATAGAAAGAAAAATATGACATGATGAATTTGATTTTTTAGCTTACAACACAGATAAAGGAAATGGAGATTCAAATGGACAAGCTTGTCTAGGAGAAAGAAATACCAAAAGTACCAGAAATTCCTACAGTTATTCCTATAATCACTACAGCAGTGCCTTCAACTTTAGCTGAAAATTTGGCACCCAAAGAATCACTGGCTACTACAGTGCCAGTAACCTCATCCACAACCTCAGCTACATAATCATCTACAACAACAGTTCACCATACAGATGAGGCCAGTAAACTGGTAAAGGCCATGGAAGAAATGTCCCTTAAGACAAATGAAATCAACAGATTAAAACAGATGATAGAAAATCTTGATAATTCAAACAAATTGGCTCAAATAAATGCAAAAACACATGAGAAAAAGGCCATCAGATTAAATGAAGAGTTGAAGAAATTGCAGAAGGAATTAACTTTGAAGGAACATATTTCCTATGTGAAAACTCATCTGTGGAACAAAATCATAGAAGCCATCAATGATATATGGCCTTCCATCCAAGTGATTTTTGAACAAAGAGACTCATTTAAAGCAGCATTAGAAGAGATCCAAAAGACTATAGAGGAATTGGATAACAAACCAGAACAAGCTCTAGAACCGATAAAGTTCCTCAATAGCAAGAACAGGAAAGAGTTGGAATAACTTGAAATAACTGATAGAACTCGAACGATCATTGAGATAAAGAAGGTTATAACCAAAAAGAACCTAATGAAGCAGTTGGAGGAAAAGTGTGAAAACATGAACATTTCTATAACCAGGTTTATGGTTAAATTTGAGAACTTGAGGCAAAGGATTTTGCCTAATATCTTGGTCATAAATGACAAGTTGATGCCTCAGGAAGATTATAACAAAAATATCAGAGAATATGCCAAGGAACAAGTTGAAAAATTAGGTGGTGGACAAGGCATTCCAACAGGCAAAGTCCTACTTAGAAGTTTTGAGGACTTATTCTATTTACAACATGAAATTAAACACTTGTTTGTCATCAAGCAAAATTTCTCTAGGTACACAGAAACATATGAAAATTTTAGAAAACTGAAGAAGATACAAATTCCAAGTAATGAAGTTTGGGAATCATTGACAGATTTACTGTAAAAAGTAAAAGGTAGAAAGGTAAACAGTGAAAAATAGTTTGCTGAAATTTATAGTCAAACATATTTTTTACAGAAGTAAATATATTTACAAATTTTAAAGAGTATCAGAGATTAAAGAGTATCAGTAAAAGTGTATCAGATAATCAAATAAGATTTCACAATAAACTCGAAATATCTAAAGCTAGCAAGGAAGACTGCAAGGCAACCAACTGCTTCTTATCCTAAATCAGTTTCTATTTCTTTTAGATAGATAGGACAACTTGCTGATTTGTTAAGCAACTGTCTCTATTATTAATGTAAAGATATTTTATTTTCCTTAGATAATTCCTAGAAGCACTGTAGGATACTCTGTAAACATTTATGTATAAATACTTCAATCTTTGAAGTATTATAGTGGAAAAAATTTCTAAAGATTTCTATAGTCATTTTTGTGGACTTGAAGGCTTTTTGTGTTTCAAATTTCAAGTAGCAGACTGGATCAGATCAACTAGCATCATATTTCAGGATTCATGTTATGAGCTATTTGGAGCGAAGTATTTTCTAAATTTGTCATTGTTATCTTTCTTTGTTACATGCAATCCATTATGTGTTCTAAATTTGAATGAATGAATAGGAGGATTACTTCAGGATTTGTTAAAAGCACCCTATCTTAACTATTTGTCATTTCTATGTTTTCATCTGATTTCCAGTGTAGGGAACCTTTAATTTCTCCCTCTCTCGTTTGACCTCTGCCTATTACTTCCTTTTTCCGGATCAAAGAACCCTTCATTGCTCTTTATCCCGATCATACCACCTCACAAAACAACTTTCCAAGATCTCCAAGGGTTATCTATCTTGCCCTGAAAACATTTGACATTTTGGCCTTGATCCTAGTTATGTCTGCTTGACTTTTGACTCCTCAGCCCAATGGACAAATAGATTTCCCACTATCCATCTCTTCCAGTGATTTTTCCCACCAAACCAATCAAAACCAAAACCAATTGCACAATCATAACTAGCCTAATATTTTAGAAAAACAAAACAAAGTTAAATCTTATAGAGGGAGCCCTCTCAGAACCCTAGGAAGGCTAGATCCTAGAGTTTAAAAGTTGGTCTGTGGTTACCTCTAGTTTTCTCAACTAAAAAACCAAAAATCTCACAACTAGAGAATCACTGGAGTGATAACAAGCAGTATTTTTAAGGATTGTTATAGCAGTGTTTCGGGAATATATCCATAAATTCCTGGAAGTCTATATGGATGATTGGACAGTCTACAACCTGTTAAATAACCATGCAACGTTGTTAAGGATAATGTTCGACAGATGTAGGAAACTCTAGATTTCATTAAACATCAAGAAGTGCATCTTTGCAGTACCCTTTGGGACACTTCTAGGACATGTTGTATGCAAACAAGGGGTTTGCGTCGATCCAAAAAAGGTGGTGGTTATAATCAAAATAGAAGCACCAGAAACCGTGTAGAAATTAAGGTCATTTCTAGGCCACACTGGCTACTATAGGTGATTCATCCACAACTATGTGAAGATAATAGCACCATTGGAGAAACTGTTGCGAAAATCGAAGAAATTTATTTGGACAGATGCCTGTACTACTGCCCTGAACACCTTGAAATAAAAGTTGGCAAGCGCGCCCATATTAGTTCAACCTATTTGGGACAAGAAATTTCCTGTTCACATTGATGCTTCGGGCATCTCACTTGGAGCAGTCCTAGCTCAACCAGGAGATACTTCAGTGGATCACCCAGTTTATTTTGCAAGTTGCAAGTTATCAATAGTTGAAAGGAACTACACCACAATAGAACGGGAAGCATTGGAAATGGTGTATTAACTTCAAACGTTTCACCACTACCTACTAGGAGGTATGTTTAAGATTTTCACAGAACATTCAACTTTAAAGTACCTAGTTAACAAATTGGTCTTGGAGGGAAGAATCTGCATATGGCTCCTACTATTTCAGGAGTTCACCTTTGGGGTGATAGTGAAGCCTGGGAGACTGAACGTGGGTCCTGACCACTTGTCAAGGCTAGAAAACAGAGAAAATGGAGGGTCTCTAGATGATCAACTGCCAGATGTTGATTTTTTTAGAGTAGAAGCCATCCTAGACTACTTAGACCAGATAGCAACCTACTTGACAATAGGACAGTGCCCGAATGAATATACAACAGCCCTAAAAAGACATCTTGTAGTCCGGGCAACAGAGTATCAAATAATAGATGGACACCTGTATAAAATGGGGTTATACCAAATCCTGCGGAGATGTGTCCTGGATCATGAGAGGGAAGAAATATTATGGGAATGCCACTGTTGAATCGTGGGAGGGCATGTCGTAGCAAAACCAACAGCGAGGAAAATACTGCAGGCAGGCTTATGGTGGTCGATAATACACATGGACTGTAAGGCATTTGTAAAAAAATGTGATGTATGCCAGAGGATAGGACGTCCATCACATAGAGACGAGCTACCACTTCACCTTGTAAAATTATTGTAGCCGTTTGAGAAGTGGGTCGTTGATTTCATAGGACCGATTGCACCTGTCGCAAGGCACTCATAGGCTAGGTACATCATAACTGCAATAGACTATTTGACCCGATGGGTAGAGGCAATACCAATGAAGGATTGCATAGCCTAAACAAGAACTCGATTCATATTTGAAAATATCGTCAGTAGGTTTGGTTGCCCGAGAAGTCTGACCAGCGATCAAGGTATGCATTTTATCAATGCAACGATCAGATCTATGCTAGAAAATTTCATGGTACAACATCATAAAAGAAATCCATACCACCCACAAGCTAATGGTACAATAGAAGCATTCAATAAGATTCTTGAAAAGGGCCTAACGAATATTTGCAATGCTGATAGAGATGATTGGGATGAACGTATACCAGCAACGTTGTGGGCATACAGAAAAACTGTCAAAAGACTAAACAACCAGACCCCGTTCCAGCTAGTGTACGGGAGGGAAGCAGTGGTACCGACCGAATTTTTCATACCGAGATTGCTAATCGCATCATCACTACACTTATCAGAGGAAGATTCATTGAAAGAGAGATTGCGAGAGCTACAAGAACTGGAAGAGGACAGGTGTCTAGCAGAATTCCACCTGACTGTCAAGAAAGATAGACAAAAAGCTTTCCATGACTGCCATATTAAGCGCAAAATGTTTACGGTTGGAGGGAAAGTTTTACTATATGACAGCAAGTTCCAAAATTTCCCAGGTAAACTAAGAATGCATTGGCTGGGAGTGTATCATGTGATTGAAGTCCGAGATTCTGGAGCAGTTCGGTTGGCACAATTGGATGGCCAGGTATTACCAGGATGGGTGAACGGTGCACGCCTGAAGCCCTATCATGAGTAAGTTCCATTATTTCATTTTTAAATAACTCTCGCAACCGAGAGGAGTCATTAGGGTAGATTAGAGTAGGTAGAGTCAATAACTCTCTCGCAACCGAGAAGAGAATAGATAGGAGTGAAAATAAAGCAAAACTGCAGTAACAAAAGAAACTCACAGTTGCGATGTGGAGACCGCATCGCAACCGATTGTGGTCGGGGGGAGGGTAGTGTCCAGCGTGTCATCCATGTCAGAGAGCCAAACATGTCGAATATCATTCCATCATCATGACTCATCATTCCCATGTCAGTCTGTAGGATTACCTAGATTTGAGAAGTAATTGCTATAATTAGTATCGTCCATACCGCAATAAATTTTCCATATTAGGCCATAATCATTACCCATTAAGTCTACCCAATTCCCGAAGCCACAATCAACAATGTCAGAACCCACCTCATCGTGGTAACTAATCATACGATTATAGCCATGGGGGAAGAAGAAAAAATTAATTAGTTATGAGGTTTTATCAACCTCATTCGTGCCAATTACTTACATAACCTGCATGAGAGAAAGCACGATAATGCTCGAGAAGTCCGAGTTAGAACTAGAAACAGTAGTAGGAGTGAGAGAAAATTCATCAGAAGAAGTCTAGAGCGAGCATCCAGAGGCAGGAATTTGCAAAGAGAGAGCAGGAGTAGCTTTGAGAGTATACAAAAGAAGAGCAAAACTGACCAAGGTACCACCAACAGTCATCGAGCAGGAGCTCGACGAGAGAATTCAGAAAATGGAGTCGCTGGTGGGGAAATACAACAATGCATCGTTGATCGATACAGACCTTACAGATTCTTACCAGTTCCCAGCAATGAAAAGGCAAGTTTATATGGAAAATTACGCTACGGAAGTAGGATAACAAGTAGAAAGAGTGCTCCCAGAATTCAGAGATATCCAACAATCAACAATATTGAATCTCAGAAATATTCCAGTGTTCGAAACCACAGGAGCTGCGATGCAGTGTACAAAATTCCTGCTGACCAGAATTTAGAACGGGTCTTTGTGACTGGGAAGAGAAATACCGATACATGCTGAAGATATTCACAGGCTAATAGGACTATCAAAATAAGGAAGAGATGTCTCCACAACATTCCAACTATCTCCAAGAGAGAAAAGAAGGTAGGAGATGGTGATTATTATAGGAAATATGATACTAAGAGAGGTGGAAAGGGGGAAAAGATAGACCTTATAAACAACTCGGCAGTCAAATTCGCCTGTTATATGATAGCAAGAAAAACCATGAGGCATTATACAAAGGGTGAGTGTACACTCGATACCATCTCAGTCACGGAGCACTGCCTCCAGGGGAAAAAATTGAATTGGTGTTCGTTTATGCTAAACGAACTATTTGAAGCCTGTCAGGATAACTACAAAAGAGCCACTGGGTTCATTTACGGTTACCTTATCATGGCGTTTACTATGTGGAAATGGAATTTTCCGGGAGTCAGGAAGCTCGTGGAACTCACAAGAGGTCAGCCATTGGCAATGAAATTTATGCCCTGGAAGTTATCAGGAGACCCCAGCACCAAGGAAGTGAACAAAGAAGCATTTGCATTCTAGTACAGGCAGATGGTGGACATAGTGGCGAGACAACACAAAATCCCAAAGAGTTTGCTGGATAATTATTTTGTGCAGATATGGTTTAGAGTTAGCCACAAGAAAACCTACATCCGACCCACTTGCGTAGCAAAAACAACATTCAAAATGAGATAGTTGAAGTTTCAAATTGATGAGAAATCATTCCATACCGAAGTATGTTCCTTGCCAGGGGTGGAAATGGAGGTCATAAGCGGGGTCTATCACTATTCATTCGAGGGCATGTTGCCAAATCCACTACCAGGAGAAACGACGGATGAAACACTGAACAGAGTGTCTCGGCTGCTGTTGACACCCATAATCCAGGAGCTTAACACAAAGGTACAAGGCTTTAATCAGGTAATGCAGACTCTAACCAATGCTTCTACCCTATTTCCTACTTTTTCAGAATTTCAGGCCTCTAATGCCGCCTCTTCTTCCATAGTTTCTCCCATAGTCATGACCCTACCGCCCACCTTGTTTAATCCACCACCGACAACCACCACAGTTCCAATAAAAAAGAATAAAGCACCTAAGCCACCCGTAGCTACACTAAAGGCCAATAAGGCAAAGGTTATAGTGTCTAGCCAGGTCGTTGATCTCACTGGGGAGGATCAAACACAACCAATGTATATGGGAGTACCAATTCAGGAGGAGCCAGAGACAGCCCCCCAGGTAACTCCCAAGCTACCTATGTTAAACCCCTACTCATTTTTAAATATTCATACATCTCCGCCTCACACTCACCATTCATTACCTCACACATCATTCACTTCCAAAGACCATTCAACTTGAACTCCATCCACTTCAGCAACCATTTCAGACCTGGTCAGAGAAAAAGGGAAAACAAATGGAGACCACGAAGTAGAGGTTAATTCCAGTACATCATTGGTAACTGAGGTTAACCAACCCCTGGTTGAACATAACACTTTTCAAGAACTTTTAAGTCGAGGTAGATCCTTCATTGCAGATACCACTCCCTCACCCAAGGAGCTGAACCCATTCCAAGAAGAAAACTTAATACTACAATAGGTTCAACTTACTTCAAGCATGGGTAACCCAAGCACTCCTCTTTCGCAACAAACCCAACCGAAATTACCACAAGAGCACTTGGCTAGGTCAATAGGCAGCCGTCAACCACTCAGGGAGAGACCACTGAACCAAGATATATCAGGGGTAGAGAGAATGCAGACCTGGGGAACAACACAACTATACAGTTTCATTTAGCGTGCAGCCTAGCAAGCTGAAGGGCTACACAGTGACCTCTAGCAGAGGTTTGATCAACAACAACTGCATATTACTGTGCTTACTGAAGAGCATGATTAGTTGAGAGTAGAAAAAGATAGCTTGCAGGAACAACTGGAGAAAGTGACAGATGTTTTCAGAGATCTTTGGTCGACCATAATGGCTCAAGATGACCGGACACCGAGTGATATATCGGATGGTACCCTAATTGAACGGTCCATTCAGGTAAAGTCAGCATGTTTGAAACTTAGAAGAGAGAATCAAGAGCTGAAAGTAGCACTAGCAACCAGGCCGACGTTGCCAGACCCCACTGTCATATACATAGAGAAGGTCACGAAAAATCAGAAACAGGTAACCGGGATGTAGGAAACTCTGAGCACCACGGTGAAGGAAGCTTACGACCTTCTGAAACATCTACATGAGTGCTCAACCTCGCTGAATATAAAGTCACAACCGATCTTGGCACAACTGCAGCAAGTATCAAAGGAAATTCAGGAGGCGACATACCCCGATGGCCTTAACCACTTGTACAACCAAGAGGAGGAGTTGGAGACTAAGATACAACAAATTGAAGAACACTCAGCAGCAACCAAACAGTTCCTCTGAGAATTAAGGCAACCTGTTAAGCCTACTGCCCAAACAATACAACAAATGGCCGCTGAGGCCGATATTAAAATTAAGGAAGAATTCAACAAGTTGCCGACCATCTCAAGAGAAAAGGAAGTAGAGCAAGTCACCACAAAAATGGACCTGCTCATGAAAGGATGGAAACAAGCCATGGCCGACTTCACCGAACTCAAAGCATCAACGTTGGCAAAGGTCCCCGAGTTGGGGCCCTTGTTTGGACAAGGAGAGGAAAAGGAGAAGGCAGGGCCAGCCACGGAGGTAAGTGGACCAATGGAGACCGAGGCAGCAGAAAACAATTGACTCGGGATTAGTCAATAGCGTGTGGTCGGGGCCTATTGGGGCCCTTTTTTTGAAAATAAAATGGTTTTGAGTCGCGGATAATAGGTGGCAAAGCGCAACCACAGTAGACAAAGAGCTGTCACGGTTGCAAAGAGCTGAAGAGTAGGTGGCGCGGCTGTTGCGGAAATGAGCATAGATGGCATAAGGGAGAGACAAGAACAAACAATGGAACTCCCAGTGATCAGGGAGATGCTTCAAACAGCAGAGCAGAAAGGAAGGGAAAACTGATAGTCGCGTTGGAAAAGGAGAGAGCTGTAGGAGAGCTCTGTTCGCTCTGGTCATTTTGTTCATTCTGTTCACTCTGTTCATTCTTCTGTTATATGTGATGATATTGTAATCAATCCTGCCAGGATCGCTGTGAGGAGCAGTGTAACTATCCACTATTGTTAATACAATATACTCTTATCTGGGTTTGATGTCCTAAGTTCTATAATGTGTATCTGGTTAAGATGAATGTATTGGTCACTTTAAATTTTGTTTTTTCATCCTGAATATGTTCATGAGAAGCATCTTGTGCAAAGTAGTTAAATCTGTTTGGAGTACGTAGTTCTATCTGTCTTATTCTGTAGTTGTGATTGGGCAATATTTGATCTGTTCCTAACTTTACTAAGGTCACGGCACGCCTCGGGTGAGACTCTTTGCTCTTCAGAGTAGAGTGAAAATTCCGACGTTGTGCTAGACTACTGCAGAAACCTTGTTGGCCTCCATCCTGAACCTGGGTCTTGCTCATAGACCTTCTTTCTCGCTAAAATTTTGGTTGTTGGATAAGTGCCGATAAGTTTAAAGTCATGTACTTTGAGTTGGTAAACAAATATTCCAACTTGGTTGATGTTTCTAAATTATATTAGTCTTGATATAATAGTTCCTATTTTTATGCATAGCAAGTAACAATGCATTGTATCTAGCCCATTTTACTTCTATGGAGTGAATTCGACCACCTAGAGTGGTAATTCGAATTACTCATTGTATTTAATGATGTTAATACATTGAAAATAGTTCTGGTTAGTCAGTGTGAAGAAGCTAGTCTGAAAATTTTGCATTTTTGAATCATTTCCTCAAGCGAATAGAGGAAAGAAAAAGGTTTTTTGACAGGGATTCTTGTCTCGGATGTCTGTTTATGTGTGTTCTCTATCATAATTGTTTCTTATGTTTCCATTGTGTGAAAACAATTCTTCATGCTCAGCTTAAAGGAATTTTAGAAAATTCACTTTTTCCTATGTTTTATATTAGCTGAACATTCATGTGTTTCCTTTTATTCTAATGGAAATTTGAATTAATATGTAGTTTTATTCTCTTATTGTCACCTTTTGATGCTGCACTCATCCACTCACTACAACAAAACTTGGTTAATTATCAACTGATTTGCTTATCGTGCCCCTGCTCAAAATATCATCATCATCCCTTATTCACTTAAATCATTAACTATACTGAGCCTATTTGAAGTGGATCTTCCTTCTTTCACCTAACGTCAAAAAACAAACTTAAAGCTACCCTTTGATCAATATAACCAACCTAAAACCTAGATAATATTAGTCATCTAGTTGATTGATAGCAAAAAATAGCGAGAGAGCCCTCTCCAAGGCTAGGGGGGGTAGACCTTAGCCTAACAGAGGCTTGTGGTTACCTCTGGGATTTATCTCCTCAATCTAGGGAAATTTACGGAGTGCTAAAAATAACCATCTCTCTTATTGATTTTATTGGAATTTTTAACTTCAAGAACTAGATTTCTCAAGTTGAAATATTCTTCTGATCACAAAATTCAAAGATAAATGAATCGAGGAAATTTCATGAGAGAGTTGATTTGAAGAGTTGTCTTAATGCAAGAGAAGATATGATGAGGGATGGGAAGGGTAATCTATAATTTGACTGTTTCAAATTTCATCATGGACAATCTCACCGCCTAGTGTCAATCAAGAATATAACTCATCAGATGAAGAACCTGAATAGCATGGAGTATCTTTGTCGCAAGTAGGTGCATTGAAAATTTCATAACACAAGGGATAGTGAGATGGATAGGAAGTTTATATAAGCAGATATTCTTTGAACGAATAAGATTCTAGATCTAAAGTAAAATATTCATGAGAAACTAAAATATCAACTGATATGCATGGGAATTCGTGATTGCACACATCAATATAGTCATCATCATTGGTATGATTGTTTCCCCACACGTTATTTTTTCACCATGACATTTGAATGTCTATATAGGTTCATCACTACCAATATTGTGCTCCCTTAGAGGTCAAAAACCAAGTCTTGGAATTGGAGAAAATCTCATTAAAACCCTTAAAATTCTAACTCCGCACTTTTCCTAGCTTTTTCCTGGCCTCCATGGTTTTTATTTAAAGACAGTGCAATAGCCTCTACAGTTTTTAGTTCAAAATAGTGCGGTACCGCACTGTTCTCCATTGAAACCTACGGACTTGTGGAAATTTTTTGAAAATTAAGAATACTCTTTTTAGGAGCCATATTACCAGATTCTCTGTGTTTGCCCAAACTTGTCTTGACTGTCAAAATCTTATGTGTGAGTTTCTTTCAGAAAATTTTGAGTTTATGTGATATTTCATCTGATTTTCATTTTACAAGCGAGTGTTTGCCCTAATTTCTTTCTACTCTATATCAGAAAACTTCAGATACCTTAGCAAACTGGAATGCTGTTGTTTTCTTTCTAAGCCATTGAACTTGTTGTGAACCTTGCTTTTATGAAAATTGAGTTTCATTTTCATTTGCAAATTTTGAAGAGTCTTAAGCTTACTAAGGCCTGAATTTCACATTAAACCATTTTTTGGATGTTTTCGTTTATGCTTGGTAAAAATTCTTCTTGGTTCAATCACAAACTAAGAGAAACGTCCTCAAACTTTCTAGATAGAGTTCAAAATTAGAGTTTCTTCTTTTGGTTTTGAATTTTGTGTTTTTAGGAGTTTTAGATATGGTTTTATTTTTGAAAATGGTTTGTTTAATTATTTTTTAGTTTCTGATCTGATTGATAAAGGATTTCATTTCGAACGAGTAATTGATCATTTCATGAAATTGGTTTCTCAAAGAAATCATCTTCTTTTCAAAGATTTTTGTTTATCAAAGAAAGAATTGGTGTTTTATAAAATTGTTAAATCTCTCAAATATTTCCCTTAAATAAGTTTCATTGAAAATAAAAGAGTTGCACTTTCATATAGATGCATTTAGCGTATTTTTGAGTCGGGTCATAAAACATCATTGAAGTTTCACTTCCATACCTTTTGTCTTAAGAAACAACCAAATTAAAAACAACGCTTTAATAAAATTAATCTAGATATTTTTTACATTTATAGGGCTCTTTTCCACCAACATAAATTAGGCTAGTGTCTTGGAACAAGTTGTAATTAACATTCCAAGACAGTTCAAACAAAAAAGTAGCAATCTTGCGGTAGGAAAAATCCAATTGTAGCATTTATGCTCTGGGAAGATCTTCTTAAAAGAGTCAAGCATGAGATCATGTCCGAACCAGTGAGGTAATCGTACCTATCTCAATGGAAAAGATAGTAGATGTGCACGTATTAAAAATGGTAAACCTCAGATAGACCATTGTCGAGGAGCCTGGGGTCACTTGTTGGTAAACCTTGGATTATATCAAGGAGCCTTCAAGGGGATTGAGCTAGTTACTCTGCCCTTGCATGTATATCAGATCGTAGAATGTTCCCCTAGGTAAATTTGTTCCTATTGGTGACCTTAGCGGCTATAAAATTTAGGATTCTTTCCCAAGGTGACGGTGGAGTGAAGGTCCCACTGTACCTAGAGCAGATGTCGACTAGACTCACTTGGACTTTCTGGAGGGTTATTTTCACTTTGAGATGGTTTAAGTGGAGAAAATTTCACTGGAATGTTTCATTAATCAGGTTGTCGAGGTAACTATTCCAACCGCCATTTCTGCATTAAAATTCTATGATGTTGGATTTCAACACCAACTAGTGTTTTTAGTGTGGGAATATACTTTTTGTGTGTGGATTTCTCTCTTATATTTTGTAGGCATGTGATCAATTTGATTGTTTCCTTAGAGAATTTAGGACATTTTTTTGAAATTTTCTTTGATTTCGTGTGTTAAAATTTTTAATTGTGGCCAAATTACCTAAAAAATCACGTAGAATGCAGGGGAAACCCCCTGAGTACACACCAAGCCAGCTAGAAAAACTTAAAACTGAGAAAGGACAAAAATTAGGGACTGGATCAACTAAACACGAAGAAACATAAAAAATTATTCATCCTAAATACGAAGTAGATCAACCTCAAACAACAGATAATTCTCAAAGAAAAATTTCAATTTCTGAACTAGTTGAACTTGTTTCCACAACTAGTGAATTATCATCTACTGAGCCTGAAATTTATGAACCAGAAACTGAACCTGCTACGTCTGAGCCTGCTTTCGAGTTCATCACTCCAACCCTTGGTCATCCTAATTCATCTAGAGTAAATTTTCGCATTACTGAGAACCTTCCTCCTGGCCTCATTAGCATTGAAGAAGTTACTGAAACCGAGGAAGAAGTTTTTCTTCCTTCACATCAGGAATATTTAGATCTTAGGCCAAGTGAATTGATTTACTATAGCTGTTTCAAACAAGATCCTGGGTATTCTCAGTTGACAGACTTTCTACACAATACTGGTCTAAACTATTCACCACCTTGAATTCCTTTTTACACCATACCAAGAGGTTACAAACCTCCATTAAACATGTCTGGTGAGTCATCCATGTTTTCTGCATCACCAGAATCATATTTGTATGGTGGTCCGTCTGTTACTGCGGGATACCAGTCACTTTCTGGTACTTTCTCAGGAGCAGCTCCTTCTCCTGACAAACTTATATCATCATCTAGTCTAAATGAATCACATACTGAAAATTTGAGTGTGGAACACATTTACATGATGTCTAGACATATTCCTAACCCTGACCATAAAGGTAGTAATTTACCGCCTGGGAGGAAACCTCAAGGTAGTAATTTACCACCTAGGGGGCAATCTCAAGGACAATACATACCTCTAGGAAAATATCAACCTCAAGGATAGTACATACCTCAAGGTCAGTACATATCTCAAGGACAATATCAACCTCAAGGGAAGTACTAATTTCAGGGTCCACAACCTCTTCAAGGACAGTACCCTATGCTAGGGCAACCGTCTTTCGAGGGACAAAAACCTCCTTTAGGGCCACAGTTCTACCTGGAACAATAAATGTTTTAGGGAGGTGGGAATTATCCAGCTAATTATCAAGCACATGTTCCAAATGATCAACCTGGTTATGGTCCATCTTATGCAACACAACCTTCAATGGGACCTTCATATCCTGGAGTAAACACAATGTGGGATCCATCCCAAGTTCAACAGAATTTTCAACCTAACGTGGAAGTTCCCTATAATCAATCTGGTCAACCAATTGGTTACAGTCAAGTCCAACAACCTGTCCAACTTGTCCAACCTATGATTCAAGTTATAGCACAGGTATCTGCACCTAGTACAGTTCAACAACCTGGTCCAAGTACACTTAGAACTCCAACTCAAACTGTTGCACCAACTTCTGTTCAAGCTACCACACCTATCCCTGGAGTTTCTGCAGCCCCTATTTCTACAGCCCCTCAAGTATCACAACAAATCCCTATAGTCTCTACACCACAGCCTGGACCCACAGTACAGACTACTGTTCAGATTCATATAGGACAACCTGGTACAAGTACAATTGTAACAAGCCAACCTCAGTTTGTTTATCAACTATATCAAGGGAAGTATAAATATGGGTCTCTAGCACAAAATCCAGTATTCCATCATCAACCGTACCCTGGTTACACGTATCAGATACCAGCTCAACCCCAATATGGTCCGGATAATCTTGGTTATCCGGGAGGTATTCCAATCCCAAATTCACAAGCTATTCTAGGATATCCTGGATATCCTCCTCTTGGTAGTGGTATAGTTCCGCGAGGTTATAAATTTGCTCAGTAGGACCTTAACCGTCGGTTGCAATTCATTGCAACTTTGGATTTACTTTATTTGTCACACCTAACGAATGATCCAATCTATTATCTTCCATATTGGATGCCAATGCCAAATAAGTTTCCCAGTGATATTCCTAAATTTGAAGGAAAATTAGGAGCGGATCCCTCAAATCATGTCATGACTTACCACCTCTCGTGCGCATCCAATTCTTTGATTGATGATTCCATTTGATTACGTCTGTTTCATAGAACATGGATAGGTTTAGCTGCAAAATGGTATATTGAACTACCACGTGGCTCATTTAACAATTTCAATGCTTTAGCAATAACTTTCTTAAAACATTTTTAGTTTCCAGTCAGATACGACAATGGCACAGAACTATTGACTTCACTAAAACAATCTACGTCTACGTACATATCCGATCACATACATGAATGGAGATGTAGAAGACATTTGGTAAAATTCTTTATTCTGGATCAGATCTTGGCAGAATGGTTCATCAAATCATTACTTCCAAATATTACTAAAGATGTGGCTAAGGGAGGAGTTGTTACTGAAGAACAGGTCATTGCTCAAGCTCAATACTTTGACCTAGTATATACACAGTCTAGTACATTATACAAAAAAAAATCCCGACTTACCACGTCCTGGTTAAATAACTACAACTCCTTCAAGGACTCATGTTGCAGACAGTGTAATTGGTTTAGTTAACACAAATAAAAGTAAGAATAAGTCTTCAAAAACTACTTCTCCTATAATAACTTTACCGAATTCACCAAAAGGAGATTCTTCCCTTGAAACTTCTATAGACATTCACATTGTAGATTCATCTACGGCTAAATCCAAAGCTAGTAATAAGAAGAAAGGTAAGAATAAAAGAAAATATACTTCGTCTCCCAAAGAGAAAACCGAAAAAACTGAACCATCTAATGATAAACTAAAACCTCTTTATCCTTGTCTTATTTGTGACGAGGATCACTTTACTAAAGAGTGTCTGCATTGGTCTGAGGTCTCTAAATTCATCAAAGGTTCACCCACACCCACTATCTTGAAGGATCCTTTTCCTACTCAAGATAGCAAAATGATAGGATATTCACATTCATCCGCATATATTTTGATGATGTCTGAGATTATGGTTGTGACGTGATCGCAAGACTATGGCAGTAAAAATCCTGTTACTGGTAAAGAAGTAGAGAATTCTAATTCAACACCAGCTACATCTCCTTCGCTTTTTGATCAAATTCATATCGAGAAACCTAATCCTAACCTAGTAATTAAACCGCTGGCTAAAGGTGTACTTCGAAAATCAAATTTCAATCCACATGCGAGAGCTGCTTAGAACTACAACATTTTTGAAGACTTGGTGATTTCCCCTTTAGCAATGTTGGCCTTAGAAGTGCTACAATCATGTCCGGCACAAAGGAAATTACTTTTATCAGTTATTGAAGCTATCGATCCTCAGGATTCTAACCTCATGGTCTTCGATTTAGAAAATTTTACACCGAGACTCCCTCATTAGATGGCTTTTCAGATTCCAGTATTAGTAAAAAATAATTGAGTTTTTCGTACTGTAATTGATGAGGGTGAATTCACGTGCATAATTTTGTTAAATTGTTGGAAAACTCTTGGTTCTCCGACACTCAACCAATCTCCGAAAATCCTTATAGCTTTTGATGGAAGAGGATTCCATCCGTTTGGAATTTTACAGGATCTACCTATAGAAGTAGAAGGCAAAACTATTAATCTAGATGTGGAAGTAGTTGATGCCCATCTAGATTACAACCTTCTTCTAGGTCGAAATTGGTCTTATGCCATGGCTGCTGTTGTTTCATTTGTCTTTTGGTTATAATGTTTCCACATAAAGGAAAGATTGTGAAAATTGATCATTTGTCAGATTATTCGTCTAACCCAACTTCTACGGATAGTATCCAACATGTTGGAAAATCGACTATCCCCTATGAAGATGTTGGTGTAGGTTTACTAAAGGACTCCGCTTTGATGGGAAATTTTTCTATACCTCCACCCAACGTATTGCGTACCATTGCTAACATCAATATGATTTCATCAAGCACTATTCCATTCGATGACACTTGGATAGTGGCTTCAGAGTCAGAAATGGATTCTTTCAATGGAGAGATGCCTTTGAGTCCTTTTGAGATGGCATATGCAGCAATACAGTCATTTTATAACACACTTTCAACTAATCATGATCTAATGAATGTGATCACTGAAAAATCTTCTTCACTATCAAGCTCAGCCTTGACATCTATTTCTGATCCTTTTCAACAAGTGTTTTATACTGATGAAAGTATTCGAGAATTTTTCTCTATGGATGAATTACCGGGGGATGATTTACGTCATAGATCTTCATTTTTACTTGAACTTGATAGGTTTGAAAATTATTTTTCGTCTATTTTTACAATTGATTATGTCAAGGAACCACAAAATCCAATATTGATTACAAATTCGGATTCTGAGATTAATTTGGGAAACATTTCTACAACTGTTCCTATTGACATATCAGTTAAACCTGGAGTTGTTGAAAACATTAATATAGGTGATTCTTGTACGATTGACAAAATTAATACATATAAAGCCCTATTTCAAGAATTCTGCGACATATTTGCCTGGTCCTACGAAGAGATGCCAGGAATTGATCCAAATATTGTCGTTCATGAAATAAAGACATACCCAGATGCGAAGCCTATTTGACAACAATTACATCCTATACATCTGCGAAAAGATGCTGCTATTAAAGCTAAAGTTGAAAAACTACTGCAAGCAGGATTTATTTATCTGATCCCATTAACAAATTGGGTATCTGATATAGTTCCCGTTACCAAGAAACAAGGGACTATACAAGTATGTGTTGATTATAGGGATATTAATAAAGTGTGTCCAAAAGACAATTATCCTATCCCTTATATCGACCAAATCATTGATGATTGTGTTGGAAATGAAATCATTTATGGATGGATTTTCCGGATATAATCAAATAAACATACTCCCTGCTGATCAACCAAAAACAACGATCATTTGTCCTTGGGGAACATTTTCTTATTGTAAACTACCTTTCGGATTAAATAATTATGGTGCAACTTTTCAAAGGGAAATGTCTTACGCTTTTTAGGACATCAAACATATTATGCAACCTTATCTGGATGATTTACCTACTCACTCCTTACATAGGGAAGATCATCCTACTCATTTACGAGCAATTTTTATGAGATGTAGGCATTACAAAATTCATTTGAATGCCCACAAGTGTGTTTTTTGTGTGCAATCAGGCCGATTACTGGGATTCATTATTTCCAAAGACGACATTCGTGTTGACCCCTCGAAGGCTGAGGCTATCATAACTTTACCTCCTCCTTCCACACTTCGCCAAATCCAAATTTTGCAAGGGAAAGAAAAATTTCTACGTAGATTTATCCCAAACTATGCTGAGTTAACAAAAGGTTTGACTAGGTTGTTGAAACATAACGTTCCTTTTATTTTGGATGAGATTGTTGATTGATATTTTGATGCTCTAAAACACGCGTTAACCCATGCACCGTTATTGAATCCACCCAATTACAACCAGGACTACTTTTTATACCTAGCAGCCTCTGATTCCACCATTGGAATGTTTCTAATTCAAGAGGATGAATTTCACAATGAGCATGTTATTTACTATCTAAGTCAGAATATGAATTTGACCAAAATTAAATATTCGCATGTGGAGAAATTGGCCTTGGCAGCAGTTCAAGCTGTCCAAAGATTTCGTCATTACATACTGTTACGAAAGACAACTGTGATCTCTAATTGCAACCCAATGATGTATATTTTGAAAAAAAAAATTACTCAGGGGAAAATAATCTAAATGGATTATTATCCTACAAGAGTTTGATTTGGAATTTAAAAAAGCTAAATTAAATAAATCACTGGTGTTTGTAGAACTTATGTGTGACTTTCCAAATACTGAGACGAAAACTGTGGTAGAGAATCCCATTGTAGATGAATCTCTGTTTCTTATCAGTACATTAGATCCATGGTATGGAGATATCATCATTTATCTTCAAACCCAAACCTTTCAACTTGAGCTTTCATGTTCAAATTGACGGAGAATTCGTTATCAATCTCAACAATACAATATTGTTGGGGACACACTTTATTGTCATGTTGCGGATTCTGTTTTTCGACGTTGCATAACTCACGAAGAGGCTGAAAGGGTTTTGAATGAATGCCACTCTGGAGCGTGTGGTGTTCATATGTCTGGGTATGCCACAACCCAAAATATATTTCACGCTGGCTATTTTTGGCCGTCATTATTCATAGATTGCATTCTTGCGGTCCGAAAATGCCACAACTACCAAATATTTTATCGAAAGATGCGTGCACCACCGGCTCCTCTTCACCCCATAATTGCTGTCAGTCCTTTTGCGAAATTGGGCATTGATTTCATTACATGTAACCCTCATTCGGCTGGGGGGCATGGGTATATTATTCTCACTGTAGATTACTTTACAAAATGGGAAAAGGCGATGCCTACATTTGCAGCTGATGGAAAAACTATAGCTACATTCGTATTCAATCATGTGATTGCTCGTTTCGGTGTACCCCAAGCTATTATCACTGACCATGGGAGTCATTTTCGAAATATAATGATGACCAAAATTTCTGATCAACTTGGCCTGAGCCATGATAACTCTACTCCATATTACCCGCAGGTTAATGGTCAGGTTGAAGCCGTTAATAAAGTTTTAACCACCATGATCAAACAAATTATTGGAACTCACAAATTGAATTAGCATACCATGTTTTTTTCGGCATTATGGGCATACCAAACCTCAGCAAAAACTGCTACAGGGTTCACTCCTTTTCAACTGGTTTACGGTTTAGAAGCTATGTTACCTATTGAATGGGAAATATCTTCACTCCAATTAGCCATAGAATTGTTACCAGCTACCTCTGAAGAGGAAAAATGATTTTTGTACTTAGCAAAATTAGATGAGACTCGGTGCACCGCTGCATTAGCTGCCGAAGCTCATAAGAAACATGTGAAAGCTCAGTATGATCAAAGTGTTACACCTCGTGCTTTTTCAGAAGGTGACCTAGTCTTAGTATATGATCAAGCTAATGATAATCTAGGTGCTAGGAAATTCGAACCAATGTGGCCTGGTCCTTACATTGTCAAGTGAGTGCTTGCCAAAGGGGCCTATGAAGTGACTAATTATGACGAGGTCTCTTTAGATAAGCCCAAAAATGGTCTTTATCTGAAGATATATTATGCTTTATTCTCATGTGAAGATCTCACTTGTATATTAGTTATTTTTCTAGTTAGTATGCCATAGATTAGATAAGTGTGCTTAGTTTAAGCTTGTTTTTACTACTATCACTGCTTATCTTGATTACCCTTGATATTTCAGATGTCAACATCCCTTCAAACGTACATTGGTTTTGCTGATGGTGCCTGTCGTAGTACACGAAATATTTCTTCCACAACTTGGGTTATCTACTCACCCACTGATGAGTTAGTTTCTATGCATGGGGTAAGCCTTGGTCAAAAAACGAACAATATTGAAGAATATAACACAGTTATTGAGTTATTATCTGATTCCATTTCATTTGGTATTCGACGTTTGATCATTAGGTTAGATTTAGAACTCATTGTATTACATTTAAACAAAGTATACGCAATTAAAAATCCAGTGTTATTGAGATTATTCTTGAAGGTTCGTCTCTTGGAACGACAATTTGATTTCATCGAATATCAACACATTTCAAGAAATTTAAACACATTGGCTAATTCATTAGCTAATCGTGTTCTAAATAGACATTTGCAGCATTAAAACAGTAAACCAAAACAACATTCGATACATGTTGAACAAGATACTCAGAGAAAAGTAGCAATATCATAGATAGGTTTGTTTTTAAAAAACATTACATCGTTTGTGATCATAGGTTCAAACACCTTATGATCTGAAAGCTACTGATACAAAAAACAAAATATGTCAATCCACAATGATCATCCACTATCCATGATGATCATCATGGTAGTAGACTATGGCACGCGCCACCTTGCGCAGGAATCTCCTAAACTGTCATGGTACACCTGTAACATGTCTCTGAAGACAGAGAGGAATTTCATCTGTCGTTGTCTCGGGAATATCTATAGTTAACCTCTCCAGGTTATTTTCCATATCAGTTAGGATCTCTGCTGCCTGATCTTGTGGTGGTACTATAGGTTTTTCTTGCCGCCTTTCAAAGCAGCTAAGTGTACTTGATTCATCCCACTATGCCCCTGGAGGCAAGGAAATCTTACGATAACCTCTGAAATCTATACCCACATAAGGGAAGTCTTCAATTGTGAAGAATTGGTTATGCAGCCACATAAAGTACGCCAGAGTGAACCGAACCACTGAACTGTTGTCGCCACCATGGCGGGCCATTAATGCAACCCAATGTACCATACGAGGTTCTCTAGGCTCTCCATGATCCACTGGAATAAGCTGAGGGGCAAGAAGTGGAATTCTCTCCAAATAAAAAGAAATCAAGATGGCGCCATACCCAAAGTTTTTTAACTTTACATTTTTTTCTCTGGTTAGTTGGCCTTTCATATTGGCCAGTACCCCTTCGCACCAGTTGAAAATGGTGCCTCTGAAACACTCTACCACAGTATGCATTTGAGATTTAGTGGCTACATGTGGAGCCACACTTCCACAAATCCTGGTTACCGTGAATGCAACTACTTTTATATCAAGTCGCAAAATAGTCTTTATGTCTCTGCGATTATCCTTTGGATCCTATGCATCACTTCAAAACTCTTGTTTGTAACTAGCAACGGGTAGGCCACCATGTCTAGCTCCAAACAAGGATATGTTTTCTCCTCTTTTGGACAATCCAGTGAGAAAATAAATATCTTCGAGCTTGATTTCAAGCTGATTGTCGCCAATGATAAAGCACTGATTTTGAGCATCCCATTTCTTCACTAACCATGTCATCAACTCCACCTGTGCTCTCATACCTTGAATCACCCACAACTTATACAAACCATAATTTTTAAGCACTCACATTGTTTGAGGATTATTCATTGCTTCATTGTCTGTATCTTCATGCTCACATTATCTCCACTCGAGCATGGTGAAATAGTCTACAAATGGACGCATTTGAAGGTTAGATACTTTTTGAGTTGGAAAATTTAACCATTTTTGAGAGAATTTATCAATTTTAAACTGGTCACGGTGCCTCCACAGTTTTTATGCGGAGACAGTGCAGACGTCCACACGGGCTTCACACAAAAACCGCAGTAGCCTGATAATTTTCCTTTTAGAAAATTATTGGGGTCCGCAGGTAACGCATGCATGACCTGCGGACCCCCGAGAGCGAAATTTTAAACATAATTTCTCCCTAAAAAATGAATTTAAAGCCAAAAAATAGAATTTAATCGGATAGAAATGAAGAGAAGAGTGTTGTGGATTACCTGGTTCTGACGAATCACAATTTGAGCGGTTGGTTCTCCCATTATCAACTTTGGAACTTTTTTACCAAAAGTTCTCAATTTGTAACTCTGAAGACAAAAGGTGAAAACGACATTGTTAAACTCCTTTTTATAGTTTTTGAATGAATAAAATATTTTATTTTATTTATTTTTCACTTTAAAAAGTTAATTTAGATGTTTTTTACTTATTGGAAACAAGTATGTCTAATATTTCGAGTTTTTGTGCAGAATACAAGTTTTTTCGGTGAAAAAAATATTTTGATGTTAAGTACACTTTTATCACTTTTTCGGGCTCTTGAAAATTACGAAAAAGTGAAACCCTGGAGTTCTCTTTTAAGCCCCTTTAAAATTCTCTAAACATGAAAATATCGTTGAGTACTTGGCTATTCGAACTCGTTAAAGGAAATGAACAATCATCCTTTCAGTATAAGTTTACCCCTTTTCTAGACTGAAATGGACTATTTACGAAAAAGGTATACATTGAATAATCATGGTCAATAGAGTTCTCTCCTGCATTATTTATCCTTTTTCGGGCGTGAGAGACTAAATTTACAAAAAAGTACAACCATAGAGTTTACTTACGTTTTCTTCTGACTCCCTAAAACTAAAAAACATCGAGTTTCTCCTATACTGGACTCATTAAAATTTAACAGTAAAGGACCTGTCAATTACAAACAAGAACAAACCACTCCTTCTTAGGGTTCGATTTTAATACTAAGTTGGACTCATCTGAAGCATGAGATTACACAACAAGAAAATGTTATCCTCCTCAAGATTGTCAAAAATAAAGAGGTACTTGCCAGAAATGGTGGGGGAAAAAAGAGAAAAGGAATCCATTTGTCGCCCTTGTTTTAAAAGCAGTATACCACTCTTGAACGCGAAACTTTTTGTCACACTTGTACCTAGGTTGGGAAAATCCTTTGTCTAATAGTTAATCAAACCACATTGAAATTCTTCAGTCGGTTTCTAGGTATGAGGTTTAGGTAAATTGTTACCAAACCATCTACAGTGTCGTTATGTGTTCAAGAGACAGTTCAAATAAACCATTCATTGCAAACATTTGTCTCCATTCGCATTGACCATCCCCGAGTCAGTCCTTGCAAATATTTCTTCAAAACTCGATCTAATGGTTTCGTTTTGTGGGCTTTCCTACGACGGGTCATTTTCTATCGACGACAACTCATCATCTAGAAAGTTGATCTAGAATCCTATCAGTACCTTGGGATCTGCATGCCCTAATGGCAGGTTTCTCGCCTTCAATGATAGGTTGCATCATTGACCTTCGATTAAATGATTCTGTGAAGTGTTCGACTGCAATCATTCATTCAAAATTCATGGATTGTATTGAGTACTTTGAGAGCCATTGTCATTATTGGTGGTTTCTCTCACACTTGTTAACAGTTCACATCATTGACTGGTAATCAAGTGGTTTCTACCATGTTCGAATTCGACATAATCAATCACATGGATAGAATCATACTAGTTAGGGAAGCGGAAATCAAGACCATGGATCTAGTTTCTACCATCCAGGCTACGAGGAGTTTTATTATTCATGATACAGTAGACTACTTATGATAGATGGCTGCGTCCATGCTGTGTCTACTATTGATGTAATTTTAAAATCATTTCTGTACCAAAACATGTAGTTAGTTTTGATCTGAGTATGGGAATGCCTACCTCAGCTATGATATACGTATATATGCTTGCATTGAATGTTTTTATAGGTTTTCGACCGATGTGTCCACAATCAAATCCTCAAAATGATAAAGCATTTCACTCTTCAGAACTACCTTAGACTTCGCACTTTAAGGGGAAATCTGTTACACGTTATTTTTTCACCATGAAATTTGAATATCTATATAGGTTCATCACTACTTATATTGTGCTCCCTTAGAGGTCAAAAACCCTAATGTTCCTAAACCAAGTCTTGGAATTGGAGAAAAGATCATTAAAACCCTTAAAAGTCTAACTCCGCACTTTTCCTAGCTCTTTCCTACGGATCCACAGATAGTTTCATTATAGACTACGGTACATCCCGCATGTTTTGCTTATAAAACCCACGGACCCCCGTAAACAGTAAAATGAAGGAAAAAGTAAGTTCTAGAAGCCTAGATGGGCGAATATTCTCCCAACTGGAAGCTTCTAAATGCATGATCAGTTTGAGCTTTATCCCTCCATTCATGGAGCTCTATCCCTTCACTCATGGAGTTTATGCCTTGGTATATGGAGCTCAAATCAATTCATTAGAGGAATCCACCCCCCTCTTCATGGAACTAAAACTACCTCCATTTCCCTATAAATTGAGCTCATGTTTCAGTCTCAAGGGTAGACACACATGTGGTAATTGCTGAAGAAATTCTCAAGAGAGAATACTCTCTATACTAGTAATTTTTGGTATGGGAATGATCACACACTCGTATCCATAACTTCATAGTAGTTCAAAGAGAGGAAGGCTTTCCAATCTGAAGGAGGAACGATTGTTCAAGACCTTGAGAGGAACTTGTACAACATCAAGGTGGCAGGTTGTAAAGTTACTCTTTTCATACAAGATAATACATATGGATCTCCTTTTCTCATTGAGTTTTTCTTGTGTCTATTTGAATAATTCAATACTTGGATTCCTTGATCACTGAGTTAGATTAGCTATTCTCAATTATTATATGTTGCAGGTTCTTTTAATTCTTTTCACTGTCTTTGATTGCAGGTTCTCATTACTGAAGAAGCGTCTTTGGAGCGACTGGATAAAGGCTACATCGAACATCAAAGTTCAAGGTAGGATCATGTCCTCTTTCTTTGTTTATAATAATTCTGAATCACATATAATCTAGAGAAAATGATTTACAAATGGATGTTTGTTTCTAGATATCCATAGGATACTAGGGAGATCGCTCTTGTCCACAAGAGGGATTTATCCGCATAACACCAGGCTACAGATTGATTGAAATAATTTACTACATTCGATTCGTTACTGAGATTAGTAGATTGAAAATCATCCAATAATGGAGGCACATCATCTTCACATGGAGGATTTTTGAAAATAGAAGAAATATTGAAATAATCTTCACCTTCCTTCTCCTCTACCTGTGTAATGTGACTATCATGTATCTGATCACAGTTTGAACCATCAGTATGAAAATCAAGAGAGTGAAAAAAACTAGCTGTTGGAACACATTTCTCAAGAATATCATGGTACAAAGAGTCATGGCCTATAGATGAAAGAGGATGCCAAAAATCCATATCAGGTCCGAGACTATAGTTATGAAAAGTAACATCATCTTGTGACATGGAGGAGTTAGTATTCACCATGGGCTTCATGAGCCATTCTGGAATTTCCTCCATTGAATCTGAGTCACAAGAAGAAGAGGAATGAGAATATGGATTAGGATTTTGATGAGAAAATATCCCAACATTTTTATCATCGCAACGAGGAACCCTCATTGGAACTAGAAAACGAGGAGGACAAGGAACAAAAGGAATAGTAGGTTCCTTATTTGAAATTAGAGGTTTCTCATGATTCACAAGAACTGGGGGAGTAGGAAAATCAGGGGGTTCAGGTTCACCATGTAAAAATATAATAACCAAGTGCTCAAAATCTTGTTCCAAGAAATCCCAATTCATATGTTTTTATGGAATTTCATAGAAAATGTGAAGGAATCAATCAGAAAAATCCTCAATTGATTCATTATGATTCATTCTTAAGAGATGGATTATTTTACAAAAATTTCAATTTTTATACCTACCAAATGATTGATGAATCTCCTCGAGGAAATGACAAAGGGAATGAATGGAAGAAAGTGGAAAGGTATGTCACCATCGATTAACACATCCTTCAATGGTGATGAAGAAAAGCACGTAAGAAAATTTGTCATCATCGATTTTGTAAGATCCACAAAATTTAAGAAAATCATAAATGTGCTTGGTTATGGATGTGTCGTCCTCTTCATCAAACTTTAATTGAGACAAGTGAAAAAAAGGCTCATCAGTGATTGAAAATTTAAAAAGGGAACAATAAGAGAAACACCTTGGGAGAAATATTTGAGGATGATCCATTTATTACAAGAGATTCAAAACAAACTTAACAGGCTCAACTTGTCATCTGGCCCTCCTCCTAGTGAAATTGTTGATGGTTCTGGAAATATGTCAACCAAGGGGTCTCCTTGATGTGGAGTCCCAATTAGACCTCACACTGTTTGGAGTAGGAGCCCGATATAGAATATCATCTCGGTTGCCATGTATTTTTATAGATATTCTTGGGATCTAACTGTCAACAAGAGAGATGAGTGAAAATGCGCCTTCGAAAAGAAAGGGGGGTGTGGCTAGTGAGTGTTCAATCATATGTATGTCAAAGTCCTTCTACTTCAGGGGAGAGAATGTTAGGACCCTATATTACTAATATAGTCCCTTATTGTTGTTAGTGTAACCCCCTTATTGTTATTGTTGTACCCCTGTAACCCCAATATTGTTATTATTGTTCCCTTAAATTATTATTGTTAGGTCGGCTAAGATTATATTGTGGCCCCATGGACTACTATATATAGATGGAGGTTTTGTCATTTGTATCATCCAAGAATTTTTCATTTATGTAATGTAAAGGAGATTTCCCTCTCGAAGTGGCTTATTTCTAATGCGTTGATCTCTCTTTTATTCTATTTTTGGAACTAGTATCATAACATTTGGTATCAGAGCCTTTGGATTCTAGGGTTTCGCTGCTCCAAATAGGCCATCGTGGCATTTTCTATATAACCTTTTTTCTACGAAGGTTCAGAAGCTGAAATATTTATAGAGCGAAGTTGAAATCCAAGGAACGCCGTGTAAATATTTCACATCTTGGCCCGCAATATTTTCGGAGATATGATCTGTGAAAGTTAGGGTTTTTAGGCTCTTGAATTTCACCTAAAATAGGTCATTGTGGAATTTTCACTATAACTTCGTCTCTACAAAGGTTCAAAAGCTGAAATTTGTCCAATGTGAAGCCGAAATTCTAAAGAAATTCCTGTAAAAATTTCAGATCTTTTTTTGCAATATTTGCAGAGATAGGAATTGTGGAAGTTAGGGTTTTTTCAGGCTCCCTAATTTCATTGCAAAGAGGTGACCGTGGGAAAATTGTCATAACTCTCTCTCTAAGTGTCAAATTGGAAATATGTAAAAAGTGGGCACAAGTACATAGAATGTAGTTTACTGTGAATAAATTTCAGAGCCAAAGGAGGAAAGAGTGACATGTGGCACGTCGTACAAGTTAGCTCTCTGAACCCATCCATAATTAGGTCATTGTGGGAGATTGGGCATAACTTTTCCTTGAAGAATCCAAATCAGGTCAAACATATGACATTCAAAATAAGATTTAGAGGGCTACAAAAGGGCCAAATTTCAGATATTGAACTTCCGAAATCACAGAGATAATTCAGTTTCAATATCAAGCTCCTCAAAATCAATAAAAAGGTGTGTATTTTTTTTCTTCGAATTGCATAAGTCTTGGGTGAAAAATCAGTTTGAAGTGATTCTAGGGGAATATTGAAGCACAAATATCAATATTGGGTTCTAAAATGCCACCTAAAAAGAATTCAACACCCATTAAGCCTTCAGAAGGCTCAACTATGACTCATGAAGAGGAAGAAGTGCAACATGACATATCAAAATTACAAGAGCAAGTGCACCAAATTTCGCTCTCACAAAGAGCAACAAAAAATGAAATGGAAGTTTTGAAGAAAGGCATGGAATATAAGATGGATGGTTTGAAGAAAGTCGTGGAAGCTAAGATGGATGAAATGGAAGCTAAGATCGATGAAAAAATGAAAGACAACATGAAAGACATGAAGAATGATCTAAAATCAGACATGGAAGGTTTGATTACAAGGTTAATAAAAAAAATGATTCCTAATGGTAGAAATATAGTAGAGGAAACTCATGATGAGAACAAAATAAATGTTAATCGTGATTTCATAAACTCTAATGTTGGATTGAAGAACCACCATATTCCAAAGATGGATATGAGGAATTTTGATGGCAAGGATCCCGTAACATGGATACTACAAATGGAGCAATATTTTGATCTCAATAATGTGAAAAACACAAAAAAGGTACACATTGCAACTTTACATTTAGAACAAAATACATTTGTATGGTATCGATGGCTTTGCTCCCGTAAAAAAATTGTCACTTGGTCAATTTTTACGGAGGAAATGATAGCACATTATGAGGATACAAAGAGAAACACCTTCTTTAGCCAATTGATAAATCTCAAACAAAAGGGTTTAGTGGGGGAGCACATTGAGGACTTCCAAAAAATTGAATATAAGGGTAACTGATATTCCAGAGGAACACAGGATTGATCTCTTCATAGGTACTTTAAAGGATAACATCCAACATGAAGTTCACGTTTTGGAACCTGATTCATTGGAGAAGGCATTCAGGTTGGCAAGAAAAATTTAATGTAAAATTATGGCGACAAGGAAGCCTACCACTCACTTCTATAAAGAAGGAAGTGTTGCTACGCCTAGATTTCCACAACCTACAAGATTGACACCACAAAAATTGGAAGAAAAAAGAGAAAAAGGGCTTTGCTACAGTTGTGATAGAAAATACACTAAAGGTCATAAGTGTGCTGAGAAGAAATTATTTTACATAGATTGTGAAGAGGAAGAAGAAAATGAACAAGAAGAGGATATACACTAGGAACCAGCCCTAGAAGAGGAAGAAATGAGTCCAACCATATTGTGTAATGCATTGGCAGGAATTACCACTCCTCAAACTCTCAAGATAGAAGGACATATCAAGAAGAAAAAGGTAATAGTGTTGATTGATTCAGGTAGCACCCATAATTTTATTCATTGTAAGCTAGCCAAGGAATTAAATTGTTTCCTATACCCAGCACCAGAATGTCAAGTGATGGTTGCAAATGGAGGAACTATAAATTTCTCTGGAAAATGACATAATATCAAGCTAACCATGGGGGAATATGTATTGACTAGTCCAATGCTTTCCATTCCTATGGGAGGTGCTGATGTTGTACTAGGAGTACAATGGTTACAATCTTTGGGGACGGTAGCTTTTAATTTTCAAGAACTTTTCTTGAAATTTTTTCCAGAAGGAAAGGAAGTCGAATTACGGGGTATTGAAGGGGAGCCGGGAAGGATAATAAGCTCTAATGTCATGACAAAGCTTCTAAAGAAAGAACAATGAGGAGTAATTGCACAATTATGCTCACTAGAAGTTCCGACATCAAAATCATCTATTTCTGCAGATCTCCAACAAGTCTTGGACAATCATTCCAAGGTGTTTGAAACTCCCAAAGGACTCCCACCTATTCGTGATCATGATCATGCTATTCATTTGATTCCAGTAAGTGTTCCTCCAAACATCCGGCCTTATAGATATCCTTACTTCCAAAAGAGCGAAATTGAACGCATGATTGCAGAAATGTTAGAGGCGGGTATAATTCAACCTAGTCAAAGTTCTTTCTCTGCTCCTGTAGTATTGGTACACATGAAGGATGGATCATGGCGAATGTGTCCGGATTATAGGGAGCTCAATAAGCTCACCATTAAAGATAAATTTCCCATTCCTGTGATTGATGAATTATTGGATGAATTACATGGATAAATTTATTTTACCAAGTTGGATCTTCATTCAGGATATCCTCAAATTAGAATGAAGACTGAAGATATTCCAAAAACAGCATTTCGAACTCATGAGGGTCATTATGAATTTTTGGTCATGCCTTTTGGCCTTACCAATGCACCTTCTACATTTCAAGGGTTGATGAATTCCATTTTCAAACCCTTCCTTAGAAAATTGGTGCTAGTATTTTTTGATGATATACTAATCTACAGCAGGTCTTGGAAGGATCATGTTGAACATGTTGACAGGGTGCTCAAACTATTGCAGGAGAAACAATTATATGCAAAAAAATCCAAATGTTTCTTTGGAGTACAAGAGGTGGAATATTTGGGTCATATTCTATCTCACGAGGGTGTTAAAGTAGACCCTAACAAAATTAAAGCCATTAAGGAATGGAAAGTCCCCACAACCATAAAGCAGTTGCGAGGATTTCTCGGGTTAACAGGGTATTATCGCAAGTTTGTTAAGAATTATTGGAGAATAGCAGCACCTCTAACAACATTATTGAAGAAAGATGCATTTTCATGGACTCCTGAAGCAACTAAGGCCTTTGAACATCTTAAAGAGGCAATGTGCCTAGTACCGGTCTTAGCTATGCCATACTTCACAAAAACCTTTATTGTGGAATGTGATGCCTCAGGAAATGGAATTGGTGTTGTTTTAATGCAGGAAGGAAGACCCATTTCTTTTGAAAGTCGTCCAATCAAAGGAAAGTATTTACAGAAACCTATTTATGAGAAGGAAAAGTTAGCAATACTACATGCACTAAAGAAATGGAGAACTTACCTAATGGGAAGACACTTTAAGGTAAAAACTGATCATGATAGTCTTAAACACTTTTTGGAACAAAGACTATCTTCAGAAGAGCAGCAAAAATGGGTCACAAAGATGTTGGGTTATGACTTTGAAATAATCTACAAAAAAGGAAAGCTTAATGTTGTTGCAGATGCACTCCCAAGAAAGAATGAAGAGGTGGAAGCATTGCTTTGTGCCATTTCTATTATCCAACCAGATTGGATAACCGAAGCAAGAGATGAATGGAAGAAGGACAAAGATGTATGGACACTCATTCAAAAGTTGCAGCAAGATCCTAGTACATCTGATACATTTAGTTGGAAAAATGAGTCCTTATGGTACAAAGATCGCTTATATCTTTGTAAGAATTCCCAACTAAAACAAAAGATTCTTCTGGAATTGCACACTTCTCCTTTAGGAGGACACTCAAGAATTTTAAAAACTTACCACAGGGTGAAGAAAGAATTTTTTTGGGATGGCCTTAAACTGATGTTTCAAAAGTTTGTGGGGGTATGTTGAGCCTCAAAATTGTGCTTTCTTTCATTCCATTTTACCTCATTTTCCTTTTTCCATTTCTATCCTAGACCCAATTGATCAATGAATATAGTTAAAATTACTTCTAGAATGATTTACATGACTCACTTGCTAAGTTTTGTGATTTTTTCCATTGTAAAGCATTTTGACCGGAACTAGCTGCAGAATGCAGACATTCCGTAGCTAACCGGCGATTCTGTAGCTGTCTTCACGTTTGAGTATGTTCCAGGTGGCCTCTCAAGAAAAACCGCATATGGGCATATTCCACGTCATGTCTACATGGTTCGTTGCTCACCATGAAGGAAGAAACGAATTCCGGGTATGGTTTTGAAACGTGGGAACACATTTAAGAAGACAGACTTCTATTAGGACTGTCTCAGTCCAGATGTCTTTTTCCTTTTCACGCAGCCACTTCAAGAGTCCTAATGTGATTCCGATAAGGAAAGACAATGTTCCTGAAATTGTTGCAAGTCTTGTTATTTACATTTGTTATATAAACACTTGGGAAACCGAGAGCTAGGCTAGATTTTATTCTAGATTTTGCTTAGATTCTGTGCTACATTTCTGAAGACGCAGAGTGCTCTGTTCAAGTTATTTCACTTTTAATGAAGCAGACAGTGTTGTTTTGAAAGTGTTGATTTGATTTGGAGTTAGATTCCGTCAGGTGGTAGAGGGCCCCTGCCTCTTGCATGGATTTATTTGCGTAATTTAGATAATTATTCTAGCTGCCTTTATGTTTTTGAAGTTGAATTCGTAGTTGCTTTCATTAGCTACTGTAGTTATACTCATTCTAAAAACTCTTCCAAAAGAAGAAGCTCTTCCAAAAGATTATAATGATGAATGGGGAATGGCTATAGTATTGTAGGATTTAATTGTAGTCTCTTTTATTCACCATCACAGTTATACTTATGATAAGCACTCTTCCACAAGAAGAAACTCTTCCAAGAAATATTTATACTGTCTTAAGCATGATTGTGATCTTGAACGTTTTAGTTGTGTGTTTTCACTAAGTACCATAGCTGTTCTTGCTCTTAAACGCTTGTCAAAAATATCATAATGATGGGTAGGAGATGGCTATGATATCTTAGTTTTTCATTGCTTTCAGTCTTTATGTTTGCATTTGCATTCAATTACACAGTCAGGATTGTTCTAAAAACTCTTCCAAAAGAAGGAACTCTTCCAAAATACCAATCATGATGGACAAACAGACTGTATAATTCCATAGAATAATGCATGATAGCTTAGATAGGATACTCCGGAGTTTAATTGCACTTAACTCATGTTCAGTTGTTTTTCTTTAAGTTTGATAATGACTTGTAGTTTAACACTGTTTTAGGCTAGTGACATTTTAGGTTTGGTTGTAGCTCAACTCATTGCATTTGCACTCCATATTCAGTTGTCATTCACTGCATCTTAGATTACTTCAGTTGTTAAACTTAACAAAACAGCCTTCATTATTCACAAATCTCTTCTTGTTCTAAAATCCATAATTGATTCATCACCATATGAACAGAAGACAATATCATTTTAAGGCCTGAAGTACCTCTGCAATTTCCTTATCATTTCATAAACAGAGCCCTCCCTCAAAAGACTACTTTGAAAAGAAATCAATAACTCTTGAGTAAGGTTTTGTGACATTCAATTAAATTGCAGAATAGAGTTAGGAATTAGCTTTAGAGTAGAAGAACTTATGATGGTATAAATGTTTTGTTCCAAATATGCTTCAACAAATCTCTAATCAAGGATAAAATGTTGCATCATTATAAGTTAGTTGTTTAAACTGTTTAGTTAGGAAGATTTGCATACTTAGTTGACCATGTCTCAAGCTCTCTCTCAAATGCTTTTGAGGAAATAATTTGACAAGTTTAGTTTGTGTTTTGAATTATTTGCTTAAAAGTCATTATCAAGCTTTGTTTCTGTTTGGTCATAGTTTAGATTTGATTCTGCTTAAGTGTTTGCAATTGCATTTGTCATTTGTCATTAACCAATTAAGGCTTCACTCTGTTTTTAATCACTAGCTGCTGTCCATTAGCTTTCTAGTCATTTTCCTTGTGAACATAAAACCACCAAAAGACCAAAAACATCATAAATCATCACAAAAGACCAAAAACATCACAAAACACTACACACAACGCATTAGGAAACAAGCACCTAGGTACATACAGTACACTTCACTTCAGCAGTTTACCAACCCCGGTTGACAATTAAATGAGCTCAATTTAGGAGACTAGATTGAGACCAAACATTTTGGCGCCGTTGCCGGGGAAGTGAAAACTAGGTAACCTTTATTTCTTAGCATCCAAAAACAATTATATGCGTAGGGAGAGAGATTCAAGGGGAAGATTCATAAGCAGCAGAGGCAGAAGTTTGATTTCTAGAACACCACTTGTTTCATCTAGATCTAGAGCTAGTACACCTTCAACTCAAACCCATATTCCATCCTCTCCTGATCCTGGACTTCTAGAAGATCTAAGGTCAACTATCCCATTAGAGAAACCTTCCACTTCATCCACTGAACCTGCCATAGAAGAAGATCTAAAAACTCCTGTTAGGGACACAAACCTTTCCACTTCCACAAGAGAGTCAACCATGGAAGAAGAAGGAGGAGGAGGAGTTTTTAATGGAGAACACACACTATTTGGAGGTAGAGGTAGAGGTAGAGGAGAAGGAGGTAGAGGAGAAGGAGGTAGAGGTGCAGATGGAGGAAGAGGTAGAATAGGAAGATCTTTTGGGTTCCCTATAATTGATGAAGAAACCAATACAACCATGAAAAATATTTCACCCTCTGTCCTTCAAAACTTCTATGGACTTAAAACTGAAGATCCTGAAACCTTCTTATTCGAATTTGAAGTGCTGTGTAGAACTTATGACTACTTAAAAGATGCTCAAAAACTGAAATTATTTCCTTCAACTTTGAAGGGAGCAGCATTGAAGTGGTTTATGAGTCTAATCAGTAGTTCTATTAGAACATGGGAAGACATGAAACAAGCATTTCTAGAGAGATATTTGGATTATTGTATGCCGTTTAATCATAAGGAAGAAGTTTTCAAGATGTTACAAAAAGAAGATGAAAATTTGGAAGATTTGTTGGAAATATTTAATTACAACATCAAAAGGGCAAAAATGGAAAACCTAGATCAAGATACCTTAAAAGCTCTTTTGTTGAAAACAATTAGGGATGAATGGTTGGATATCCTTAACATGATGGGAAAAGGGGATATATCACAACTCACATTACCTGAAATATCTGAGTTATGTATCAACCTTTCCAGAGGGAAATCCAAAACTGTCAAAGGTCCAAGAGATCTCGCTCTTGCAAGGGCAAGTAAATCTGCTTCAGGGACAGTAAGTAGATTAGAAATAGGACATATGCTTGATGATTTTAAATCTGACATCTTAGGGAGTCTTAGTGAACAAATAGACACCCTCAAGATACAAAACAAGCAAAAGGCTGAATCTGATGCCTTGGCAATCTTTTGTCCCAAATGTAGAAAGAAACATGCCTTGAGAGAGTGTCCTTTGGATGTAAAAGTTGTAGAAACTTGTGTCATTTGTTCCGAGAAACATGAGACCAAGAATTGTCCTTCTCTTCCTGGTCTCAAGGCTGTCTTTCAGGAGGAAACTCCTACAGATTCCACAGAGTCTCTCAATTTTGTATCTAGAAGACCTTGGCAGGGACCTCAGACACAAGGATTCCATGATCAAATGTATAATCAACCTCCACCTTGGAATCCTTGGCAGCAACCTTGGCCCCAATTTCAAAATCAATCTCAGTCCTGGGAACAAGGAACACAAAGTCCCTATGGAAGATACTCTCCATACTATCAGTATCCACCATCCTATCCACCATACCCACATTTTTATCCTCAAAATCCTCAACAAAATTTTCCTCAAAATCTTCAACAAAATTTTCAACAAAATCCTCAACAATATCATCAAAACCAACCACATCAAAATCAACCACTTTCATTACCATTCCCTCAAAAATCAAATCAATTGCCTGCTCAACCCATACCAAACCCCAATAATAAGAACCCTCAAAATACATACATGATAGAAGGCCAACAATTTCCAACTTATTTAATTACTCCTTTAGACCTTAGTGATGTTCAACTGAGGTCTGGAAGAATACTTGAAAAGAGGAAACCTTCTGTGATCATACAAGAACAAGATAATTCCGAGGAAGACTCCCTACGGGTGAATAAAAGTCTTGAGGAAGACACATCCTTTCAAGACCCACACATTGAAAAACTAAAACAAAAAGATCCAATAAATCCAACTCCCGTATTAGAGCAACCATCCACATCTACTTCTATACCTCCCTTTCCGGAAAGATTACAAATTGATAGAGGTGTAGAAAAACAAATCATGGTGCCTAATTATGATTTCTTAGATGAGCTAAGAAATGTTTGCATTAAAATTCCATTATTGCAAGCCATCAAAGAAATCCCAATTTTAGCCAAAAGAATAAAGGAGTTGAGTATGAAGACAACAAGAAAAAGAATAAGAGAAACCAAGAAAATTCAACTGGTAGGACAAATAGCAGACATTATGATGGGAAAGATTGCTATTCCAAAGTATCTTGACCCAGGAAATCCAGTTGTCAAAATTCACATCAATGGAATTGAAATTCAAAACACACTCATTGACTTAGGAGCAGCAATAAATATCATGAGTAGACAAATAATGGACAAACTGAAACTTCCTAATCTTCTCTTTACACCCACACTATTACAACTAGCAGATAGATCTGTGATCAGACCAGATGGGGTAATAGAAGATATTCCAGTGTCCCTAGACTCTTGGGAGTACCCTGTGGATTTCATGATCCTTACACCCAAGAATAATCTAGGAGGCCATCCTGCTATACTAGGAAGACCTTGGTTGGCTACAGCTGATGCTTTTATTAGTTGTAGGTCCGGTGATATGTATATTTCTGATGGAAGTTCAACAAAGAAATTCACTTTATATCCTCCAGCTAGGACAATTACAGATCTAGATGACACTCAATGGATAGAGGACGAAGAATATTTGCAACCACTCTTCACAATTTCAGAAATTAGTGAAGATAATCAAATTCTGAATACTCTAGAAAATTTTGAATCTTCTCCAGAGCACAAACAAGAATCATTTCAAGAGAAATCCAATATTGAGTTCTTGTCATCTAGACATATGTCTCTTCATTCTATGGACAAATTTGGCAGTTCTACAAGTGAAATTTTTCCAGGCAAAACCTTGAACATAAACAAAAATCTGGAAAAATCTCAACAAGAAGAACTAGTCAAAGTATTACAGAGACATTCTTCTGCATATGCATGGGAATACAATGACATGAAAGGGATAAGTCCCAAGACTTGTACTCATCACATCTATATAGAGGCAAATTGCAAACCAATCAGACAACCTCAAAGACGGATGAATCCAAATCTTAGGGAAATTGTTAAAGAGGAATTGCAAAAAATGTTAAATGTTAATTTCATCTATCCTATTTCAGATAGTCAGTGGGTTTCTCCTTTGGTAATTGTGCCAAAGAAAAATGGAAAATGGAGGGTGTGTGTTGACTACCAAGAACTAAATAAAGCTACTCTTAAAGACCATTTTCCCTTACCTTTTATAGATCAAGTATTAGATACATTAGCTGGCAAAAAGTACTTCTCATTCCTAGATGGGTTTAGTGGTTACAATCAAATCCAAGTAGCACTTGAAGACCAAGACAAAACCACATTCACCTGTCCTTGGGGTACCTATGCTTACCGAGTATTACCATTTGGATTATGCAATGCACCCGCAACATTCCAAAGGGCAGTATTAGGAATTTTTTCGGATCTAATACATGACTGTGTAGAGGTGTACATGGATGATTTCATAGTTTATGGGAATACATTTGAAGAGGCTTTAGAAAACTTGGAAAAAGTCTTAAAAATATGTCAAGAAGCAAACCTTTCACTTAGTCATGAAAAATGTTTTATGATGTTTACCGAAGGTATTGTTTTAGGGCACCACATTTCAGGGGATGGAATTAGAGTTGATGAGGCAAAAGTTGAAGTCATTTCTAACCTATCCATTCCAAGTTGTCAAAGAGATGTTAGAATTTTTCTAGGATTTACAGGATATTATCGGAGATTTATAGAAAACTTTACCAAGATAGCATCTCCACTCTTCAAATTACTTACCAAAGATTGTGAATTCAAGTGGACTTCCGATTGCCAGTTAGCTTTTGAAACCCTGAAAACCAAAATTTTTGAAGCACCTATATTAAGGGGGCCTAACTGGAAGCTACCTTTTCATATCTCGACAGATGCTTCCGATACAGCTCTAGGAGCAGTATTGGGACAAAAAGATTTAATTCCCTATGCCATCTATTATATCAGTAAAAATTTGACTCCTGCAGAGTTAAACTATACTATAACTGAAAAAGATTTTTTAGCCGTTGTTCATGCCATAAACAAATTTAGACACTATATAACAGGCTATGAAACTTTTATTCACACTGATCATTCTGCAATTAGATACCTAATGAACAAATCAATCACTAATGGCAGAGTTATAATATGGTTGTTACTCTTACAAGAATTCAACATTACTATTCTAGATAGGCCTGGAAAACAAAACACAGTAGCTGATTTCCTATCTAGACTCCAAAATATCAAAGATGACACTCCGGTTGAAGATCAATTTCCTGATGAATATATTTTTGCAATCTCTACTCAAACTCCATGGTTTGTTGATATTGCTAATTATTTAGTTTCAGGAAAATTTCCTTCAATTATGAATGCAAGGGATAAAAGAAAAATCATTAATGATAGTGCAAGATATTCATGGGTCGCTAATGAGTTGTACAAGACAGGTCCAGATTTGATCATTAGAAGGTGTGTTAGTGAAGATGAGATGCCTGAAATTCTCAAGGCATGTCATGATGAACCTTGTGGCGGACACTTTGCAGATAAGAGGACAGCCTATAAGATCCTTAATCTAGGATATTATTGGCCATCCTTGTTTAAATATGCTAAAGAGTATGTCAAAAGGTGTGACAGTTGCCAAAGGGTAGGGAAACCTTCTCCTTCAGGTGAGATGCCATTACAACCTCAGGTACACATTGAACCTTTTGAAAAATGGGCTTTGGATTTTGTAGGACCTATTAGTCCTCCATCAAGACAAAAGAAATACATATTAGTTTGCACCGATTATGTTACTAAGTGGGTAGAAGCTAAACCATTACTTGTTGCTAATGAATCATCTGTAGTTACTTTTCTTTTTGAGGATATTTTTACTCGTTTTGGTGTCCTAAGGGAAATTGTTACAGATCAAGGAGCTCAATTTACATCAAGGCTAGTGGAACAAATGATGGAGAGGTACAAAATCAGGCATAGAAAATCTACTCCTTATCATCCACAAGCAAATGGTCAAGTGGAATCTACTAATAAGGTCATTGAAGGAATCCTAACAAAGACTGCTCATTTACATAGAAGAGATTGGGTAGATAGGCTTCCTGAAGCCTTGTGGGCCTATAGAACTACATGGAGAAACACAACAGGACATACTCCTTATGAGCTTGTTTATGGAAAGCAAGTTTTGTTTCCCATAGAGTTCCAAATTCAAACCTTCAAAATGGCAGTTCAGCTAGGACTTGATTTAACGAAGGCACAAAAGCATAGACTGGAGCAAATTAATGAATTGGATGAGATCAGACAAGATGCAGTTCAGAAAACAAGTCTAGTCCAACAACAAAGGGCTAGATGGCATGACAAGTACATCAAAGAGAAGAAATTCAAAGAGGGTGACTGGGCTCTCTTGTTTGATTCAAAATTCAAGGATTTTCAAGGTAAATTTCAGACACATTGGCTTGGGCCATATGAAATTGTTGAATTTTTTGATAATGGGGCAGTAAAAATCAGAACTATAGATGAAGAAGAGGTCACTTTTCTTGTGAATGGTCATAGATTGAAGCTGTATCACAAACCACTCTCAAGAGAAGAATTTGTCAAGAAGTTCCAAGAATTCAGTGATGTGAAGTTAATGAAGAAGAATTCTTCTTCATCAACTTGATTAAATTTTCTGAAGTATTTCTTTGAAAAAAAATAAAAATAAAAAATAAAAAATAAAAATAAAGGTATAAACATGAAAACCAATCATTGATTGGCATGTTTATACAGAAAAGATAGGGTGAAAATCAGAGTCTCTTTGACACTCTAACTTTTCCCATTTTGTTTTTACAAGCAACTGTTACAAAATCATAAGTTCAGATCCATAGTGCTTATGATCCATCTCATTTCATTTCACTTCATTCACTTATCCATCCATATTCCATTTTATTCATTCATTCATACTCTACTTCATTCCATATTTCATTCATCTCATTCCATATTCCATCCATCTCATTTTCATGTCAAGATTTAAAGTTTGATGTCTTGCTGTAAATGAATAAAACATGTCATGGATTGCAGAGCAGTTCTTATGTTCTTTCACTCCATTTCATAAACTGAATCCATTCCATTTCATCATCCACTTCATACATATCATGTCTTATCATCCATCTTCATTCATACCATATAACATTTCACCTATATTCCCAAACCACTCCATTCCATGATCAAAATGCTCTACAGGTACATTCTGCAGCTTAACAGACATTCTGCAGCTGTTCAGCCTTTCCGCAGCTAGCCAGACATTCCGCAGCTACAAATCCTGAAGGCATTAGTCAGCAGATATTAGAATTGCAACAAAATGATCCAGTGTATCCATGCATAAAAAGCATCAAGAAGGATTATGAAGACTCTTCCAAAGGTGAACAAAGAAGAAAAAGACTACAAAAAATCAAATGAAAAGAAGAGGTAACAAGTTTAGATTATAATGGCATTTCATAAAGTTTAGCATAGTTTTAGTTATGAATTGTTCGAAAAGGTTGTTTTAATTATTTTTATTGATCAAGACCAATAAACCCTCCACAGACTTTGGATTAAAATCTCTCATTTCAAATTCCATATCCGACATCATTTAAGCGGTTAAAATGGTCGAGGTATTTGAATTCTTCACGTCTCTTAACCAAATCATTCAATGATGATTCTCTTTGCCGTTGTAAAAATCTTCGCCGTCTTTTCAATCATTAATTCGTTTCCTCCACCTCACTCCATTACCTCATTCCGTGACCATTGCCATCACTCCATTCTGTAGTCGGCATTTCATTCCGCAAACAGAGATATCCTTACCACCGAGAGCAGAGCAAAAGGGTAAACGCAGAGGTATAGCAGCGTGAGAATTTGAAGCCATTTGATTCCGTGGGCAGACAAAGTATCACTGTGGGCAGAGATTGAGCATTATCACTATAAACATAGAGGTATAGCAGAGAAGAATTTGAAGTCATTTGTCACCGGGAGACAGAGGTATAGCATTGAAGAATTTGAAGCCATTTGTTACCAAGAGACAGAGATATAGCAGTATGGGAATTTGAAGCTATTTGCCACCAAGAGACAGAGGTATAGTAGTGTGGGAAATTTGAAGCCATTTGTCACTGTCAAACAGAGGCATATCAGTCCAAAGTTCAATTGTCAACAGAGGCATATCAGTCCGAAGTTTTGAAGTTGTTTTCATTGTCAACCAGAGGTATATCAGCTCGAAGTTTGAAGCTGTTGTCACTGTCAATCAGAGGTATGTCATTCCGAAGTTTGAAGCCATTGTCATTAAGAACTTGAAGCCATTTCAATTCGAAGGTGAAAGTTATTGTTTCTGTGGGTAGAAGAGTGTTAATCTGAACATTGAAGAAACAATTATGGGTTTCATAGTAAGAACTGAACCAGTGGGTTCAAAATACTTAGAAGGCTACCCTCAATGCAAAGAAATGTTGCAACAGATAGGATGGCTTCAATTTTTGGAGAAATTTAATGGCTTCCACAAAGAAGTCACTAAAACATTTGCAAGATCATTTCAAGGAACCGAAGTTGAAGTGGGAGATGTCAAATTTACTGTCACTGAAGTTTTCATTGCAGAAGCTACAGGGTTACTCAGAAATGGAGAGAGATGGTTCAAAAACAGAGAATTCCACAATGAATCCTGGAAGCAAATTCTAAAATCACCAGGTATGGATGTCACCGTATTTAAGAAAGGAATTCCAAGTTCTGCATTGAAAAATAAATGGAGAAACATACTACTTCTTCTGCAAAAATTTATTACATGTGAGGGTAGATATGGTACATTTTATGTCTACCACATCAGACTGATAATGCATTTTCTGGGGGAAGACTTAAACCTACCTTACTTCTTGCTTCAAAGTTTGAAAAAGATGGCTTCCTGTGTTCAAAGAAGGGTTCAATTTTTAGAGACAACTTTATATCATCATGGTTTGGTTAAAATTTTGATTGAACATCATTTAGCCAAAACAAATGATACATGGGACAATTTCTTGACAAAAAATCATTTTGAAGAGCCAAAAGAGCCCTCACCTGAACCATAGCCTACAAAGAGAAGCAGGAAATGGAGGGCTTCAAAAGTTGAAACTGATAAAATAGTCCAAGAAAGTAGTGAGGAAATCATTTCAGAGAAGTTGATTCAAATCAAGAGACAGCTTAAGGAACAAAAAGCTAATCAGAGCACTTACCAACCTAAGGTTCAAACTTGTTATCAGAAAACCCAGAAGATCTTTAGCTTCCAGACAAAGGAGAAGGAGAGGATTAGATGTTCTTGCAGAAGCCTCTGAGTTCATAGGATAATTTGCATGAGGACATGCAAAGAGACAACAGTGGGGGTATGTTGAGCCTCAAAATTGTGCTTTCTTTCATCTTACTTTACCTCATTTTCCTTTTTCCATTGCTATCCTAGACCCAATTGATCAATGAATTTAGTTAAAATTACTTTTAGAATGATTTACATGACTGACTTGCTAAGTTTTGTGATTTTTGCCATTGTAAAGCATTTTGATCGGAACTAGCTGCAGAATGCAGACATTCCGTAGCTAACCGGCGATTCTGCAGCTGTCTTCATGTTTGAGTATGTTCCAGGTGGCCTCTCAAGAAAAACCGCATATGGGCATATTCCACGTCATGTCTACATGGTTCGTTGCTCACCATGAAGGAAGAAACGAATTCTGGGTATGGTTTTGGAACATGGGAACACATTTAAGAAGGCAGACTTCTATTAGGACTGTCTCAGTCCAGATGTCCATTTCCTTGTTACGCAGCCACTTCAAGAGTCCTAATGTGATTCCGATAAGGAAAGACAGTGTTCCTGAAATTGTTGCAAGTCTTGTTATTTACATTTGTTATATAAACACTTGGGAAACCGAGAGCTAGGCTAGATTTTGTTCTAGATTTTTCTTAGATTCTGTGCTACATTTCTGAAGACGCAGAGTGCTCTGTTCAAGTTATTTTCACTTTTAATGAAGCAGACAGTGTTGTTTTGAAAGCGTTGATTTGATTTGGAGTTAGATTCCGTCAGGTGGTAGAGGGCCCCTGCCTCTTGCACGGATTTATTTGCGTAATTTAGATAAGTATTCTAGCCGCCTTTACATTTTTGAAGTTGAATTCGTAGTTGTTTTCATTAGCTACTGTAGTTATACTCATTCTAAAAACTCTTCCAAAAGAAGAAGCTCTTCCAAAAGATTATAATGATGAATGGGGAATGGCTATAGTATTGTAGGATTTAATTTTAGTCTCTTTTCTTCCACCATCACAGCTATACTTATGATAAGCACTTCTTCCACAATGGGTCAAGTGGTTACCTCTAGCTGAATGGTGGTATAACACTTCCTTTCATACTACAACAAAAATGACCGCATTTATGGCAATTTATGGATATCATCCACCGTCCATCACATCTTCTTTAAGAGAAAGTTATAAGGTTCAAGCAGTGGAAGATCACATTGAGCATCAACAATAAGTTCTCCAACTCTTAAAGGATAACCTAAATTTGGCACAAAATTGAATGAAACAACAGGCATATCAACATCGCAGTGAAATTTTTTTTGACGTAGGAGATTGGGTATTTTTATGGCTACAACCATACAAACAAATGTCCCTCAAGAAATCTAAGAAGGATAATAAATTATCGCCAAAGTAATATGGTCCTTACAAGGTGTTGCAAAATATTGGTACTATGGCAGGGTTCTTAAAATTTTCCCTGATGACGAAGGGAATGAATTTAAGAAGGTGCAAAGGTATGTCACCATCGATTAAAATTACCTTCAACGGTGGGGAAGAAAAGAACGCAAGCAGATTCCTCATCATTGATTTCATAAGATTCACAAAATTTAATAAAATTAGAAACTTGTTGGGTTGTGTATGTTACATCCTCA
>CM076578.1:167244006-167367909 GCA_034641835.2 Pinus albicaulis | reverse complement strand
CTTCAGAAGCTGAAATGTTTAGGGTGCGAAGCTGAAATCTTGAGGAAGGTTGTCTAAAAATTTCAGATCTTGGTTCGCAATATTTGAGGAGATATCATCTGTGGAAGTTAGGTATTTTTTCAGGCTCATAAATAGGTCATCGTGGCATTTGCGCTATAAAGTTTTTTGTACGAAGGGTCAGAGTCTGAAATTCATATGGTGCGAAGCTGAAATCCTGAGGAAATTCGTAAAAAAATTTCAGAACTTGGTTCGCAATATTTTTGGAGATATGATCTGTGGAAGGTAGTGCTTTTTCAGGCTCCTGAATTGCATCTCAAAGAGGTGATCGTGGGAAAACTTTAATAACTCTCTCTCTGGGCCTCAGATTGAAGTGCCGTAAAAAGTGGTCGCAAGTACACAGATTGAAGTTTCTGGGCTATCAATTTCAGAGACAAAGGAAAAAACAGTGACACGTGGCAAGTCGTACAAGTTCGCTCTACTGAACCAGTCCAGAATTAGGTCATTGTGGGAGATTGGACACAAATTTGTCTTGGAGAATCCAAATCAGGTCAGACCTGTGGCATTCAAAAGATAATTCAGAGAGCTACTTCAGTGCTGAATTTCAGATATTGAAAATCTGAAATAACAGAGATAATACAATTTCAATATCGAGCTCCTCAAAGCTAGTAAAAGGTGTGTATTTTTTTCCGAATTGCATAAGTCTTGTTTGAAGAATCAAGTTGAATTGATTCCAAGGGCATCTTGTAGAATAGATATCAATATTGGATTCTAAAATGGCCCCCAAAAAGAATTCAACACCCATCAAGCCTTCAGAAGGCTCTACCATGACTCATGAAGATGAAGAATTGCAACATGATCTATCAAAATTACAAGAACAAGTGCAACAAATTTCACTCTCGCAAAGAGCAGCAAAAAATGAAATGGAAGTTTTGAAGAAAGGTGTGGAAGTGAATATGGATGGTTTGAAGAAAGGAATGGAAGCTAAGATGGATGGCATGGAAGTGAAGATGGAAGGTTTGAAGAAAGGCGTGGAAGATAAGATGGATGGCATGGAAGTGGGCATGGAAGCTAAGATGGATGACATGAAAGACAACATAGAAAACATGAAGAATGATCTAAAAGCATACATGGAAGGCTTGATGACAAGCTTAAAACCAGAAATGATTCCTAATGACGGAAATATAGGAGAAGAACCTCCTGATGAGAACAAAATAAATTTTAATCATGATTTCATAAACTCGAATGTTGGAGGGAAGAAGCACCATATTCCAAAAATGGATATGAGGAAGTTTGATGGAAAGGATCCTGTAACATGGATACTACAGATGGAGCAATATTTTGATCTCCATAATGTGCAAAACACACAAAAGGTACGCATTGCAACTTTACATTTAGAACAAAATACATTTGTATGGTATCGATGGCTTTGCTCCCGTAAAAAAATTGTCACTTGGTCAAATTTTACGGAGGAAATGATAGCACATTATGAGGATACAAAGAGCAACACCTTCTTTACCCAATTGATAAATCTCAAACAAAAGGGTTTAGTGGGGCAGCACATTGAGGACTTCCAAAAATTGAGTATAAGGGTAACTGATATTTCAGAGGACCACGGGATTGATCTCTTCTTAGGCAGTTTAAAGGATAACATTCAACATGAAGTTCGTGTTCTGGAACCTGATTCATTAGAGAAGGCATTCAGGTTGGCAAGAAAAGTTGAATGTAAAATTATGGCAACAAGGAAGTCTACTACTCAATTCTATAAAGAAGAAAGTGTGGCTACATCTAGATTTCCACAACCTACAAGGTTGACACCACAACAATTGGAAGAAAAAAGAGCAAAAGGGCTTTGCTACAGTTGTGATAGCAAATACACTAAAGGTCATAAGTGTGCTGAGAAGAAATTAGTTTACATAGATTGTGAAGAGGAAGAAGAAAATGAACAAGAAGAGGATATACACCAGGAACCAGCCCCAGAAGAGGAAGAAATGAATCCAACCATATCGTGTAATGCACTGGCAGGAATTACCACTCCTCAAACTCTCAAGATAAAGGACAAATCAAGAAGAGAAAGGTAATAGTGTTGATTGATTCAGGTAGCACCCATAATTTTATTCATTGTAAGGTAGCCAAGGAATTAAATTGTTTCCTATACCCAGCACCAGAATGTCAAGTGATGGTTGCAAATGGAGGAACTGTAAATTGCTCTGGAAAATGCCATAATATCAAGCTAACCATGGGGGAATATGTATTGACTAGTCCAATGCTTTCCATTCCTATGGGAGGTGTTGATGTTGTACTAGGAGTACAATGGTTACAATCTTTGGGGGCGGTAGCTTTTAATTTTCAAGAAATTTTCTTGAAATTTTTTTCAGAAGGAAAGGAAGTCGAATTACGGGGTATTGAAGGGAAGCCAGGAAGGATAATAAGCTCTAATGGCATGAAATTTTAATTTTCAAGAACTTTTCTTGAAATTTTTTTCAGAAGGAAAGGAAGTCGAATTACGGGGTATTGAAGGGAAGCCCGGAAGGATAATAAGCTCTAATGTCATGACAAAGCTTCTAAAGAAAGAACAACGAGGCGTAATTGCACAATTATGCTCACTAGAAGTTCCGACATCAAAATCATCTATTTCTGCAGATCTCCAACAAGTCTTGGACAATCATTCCAAGGTGTTTGAAACTCCCAAAGGACTCCCACCTGTTCGTGATCATGATCATGCTATTCATTTGATTCCAGGAAGTGTTCCTCCAAACATCAGGCCTTATAGATATCCTTACTTCCAAAAGAGCGAAATTGAATGTATGATTGCAAAAATGTTAGAGGCGGGTATAATTCAACCTAGTCAAAGTTCTTTCTCTGCTCCTGCAGTATTGGTACACAAGAAGGATGGATCATGGCGAATGTGTCCAGATTATAGGGAGCTCAATAAGCTCACCATTAAAGATAAATTTCCCATTCCTGTGATTGATGAATTATTGGATGAATTACATGGAGCAATTTGTTTACCAAGTTGGATCTTTGTTCAAGGTATCATCAAATTAGAATGAAGACTGAAGATATTCCGAAAACAACATTTCGAACTCATGAGGGTCATTATGAATTTTTGGTCATGCCTTTTGGCCTTACCAATGCACCTTCTACATTTCAAGGGTTGATGAATTCCATTTCAAACCCTTCCTTAGAAAATTTGTGCTAGTATTTTTTGATGATATACTAATCTACAGCAGGTCTTGGAAGGATCATGTTGAACATGTTGACAGGGTGCTCAAACTATTGCGGGAGAAACAATTATATGCAAAAAAATCCAAATGTTTCTTTGGAGTACAAGAGGTGGAATATCTGGGTCATATTGTATCTCACGAGGGTGTTAAAGTAGACCTTAACAAAATTAAAGCCATTAAGGAATGGAAAGTCCCCACAACCATAAAGAAGTTGCGAGGATTTCTCGGGTTAACAGGGTATTATCGCAAGTTTGTTAAGAATTATGGGAGAATAGCAGCACCTCTAACAACATTATTGAAGAAAGATGCATTTTCATGGACTCTGGAAGCAACTAAGGCCTTTGAACGTCTTAAAGAGGCAATGTGCCTAGCACCGGTCTTAGCTACGCCAGACTTCACAAAAACCTTTATTGTGGAATGTGATGCCTCAGGAAATGGAATTGGTGCAGTTTTAATGCGGGAAGGAAGACCCATTGCTTTTGAAAGTCGTCCAATCAAAGGAAATTATTTACAGAAACCTATTTATGAGAAGGAAATGTTAGCAATACTACATGCACTAAAGAAATGGCGAACTTACCTAATGGGAAGACACTTCAGGGTAAAAACTGATCATGATAGTCTTAAACACTTTTTGGAACAAAGACTATCGTCAGAAGAACAACAAAAATGGGTCACAAAGATGTTGGGTTATGACTTTGAAATAATCTACAAAAAAGGAAAGCTGAATGTTGTTGCGGATGCACTCTCAAGAAAGAATGAAGAGGTGGAAGCATTGCTTTGTGCCATTTCTATTATCCAACCAGATTGGATAACTGAAGCAAGAGATGAATGGAAGAAGGACAAAGATGTATGGACACTCATTCAAAAGTTGAAGCAAGATCCTAGTACATCTGATACATTTAGTTGGAAAAATGATTCCTTATGGTACAAAGATCGCTTATATCTTTGTAAGAATTCCCAACTAAAGCAAAAGATTCTTCTGGAATTGCACACTTCTCCTTTAGGAGGACACTCAGGATTTTTAAAAACTTACCACAGGGTGAAGAAAGAATTTTTTTGGGATGGCCTTAAATCTGATATTCAAAAGTTTGTGGCGGAATGTTTGGTTTGCCAGCAGAATAAAGTTGAGACAATTAAGACCCCGTGACTTCTACAACCTTTATCCATTTCAAGTCAACGTTGGGAGGAGATTTCAATGGATTTTATCATAGGTTTACCTAAGTCCGAAGGAAAGAGTGTCATCATGGTGGTAGTTGATAGACTTACCAAGTATGCACACTTTTGTGCATTATCTCATCCATTTAAAGCAAGTACAGTTGCTACTACATTTATGGACAGAATTCAAAAGCTACATGGAAGCCCGAGGGTTATTGTGAGCGACAGAGATCCCATTTTTACTGGAAATTTTTGGACGGAGTTATTTTCTTGTTTGGGTACTCAATTAGCTCATAGCTCATCTTATCATCCTCGATCTGATGGTCAAACTGAGATAGTAAATAAATGTTTGGAAGGATATCTTCGTTGTTTTGTATCTGATAAACAAACACAATGGGTCAAGTGGTTACCTCTCACTGAATGGTGGTATAACGCTTCCTTCCATACTGCAGCAAAAATGACCCCATTTATGGCACTTTATGGATATCATCCACCATCCATCACATCATCTTTAAGGGGAAATTCGAAGGTTCAAGCAGTGGAAGATCACATCGAGCATCAGCAAGAAGTTCTCCAACTCTTAAAGGATAACCTGAATTTGGCACAAAATCGAATGAAACAACGGGCAGATCAACATCGCAGCGAGAGAAGTTTTGATGTAGGAGATTGGGTATTTTTACGGCTACAACCATATAAACAAATGTCCCTCAAACAAGCTAAGAAGGATAATAAATTATCGCCAAAGTACTATGGTCCTTACAAGGTGTTGCAAAAGATTGGTACTATGGCATACAAATTGGAGCTTCCTGCTTCTTCACGAGTGCATCCGATTTTCCATGTTTCATGCTTAAAGAAGGTTATAGGTGAAAATCTTCCAGTTCAAACAATATTGCCAGAACTTGATGAGGAAGGAAAAATCATATTGGAACCGAAAGCGGTCACGGAAACAAGAACTCGACAACTACGGAATCGATCAATTTCAGAGTATCTCATCAAGTGGAAGAACTTACCCACTGAAGATTGTACATGGGAGGATGAGAATTTTATACAGAAGCACCCAGAGCTACTCAAGCGTTGAGGACAACACTTTTTTGAAGGAGAGGGGCATGTTAAGTCCCTATATTAATAGTGTAGCCCCTTATTATGTTAGTGTAGCCCCCCTTATTGTTATTATTGTACCCCAGTAACCCCCATATTGTTATTATTGTGCCCTTACATTATTATTGTTAGGTCGGCTAGGATTACATTGTGGCCCCACTAGGATTATATTGTGCCCCCATGGACTCCTATATATAGAAGGAGGGTTTGTTAATTTGTATCATCCAAGAATTGTGCATTTATGTAATGTATTGGAGGTTGCCCCCTCGAAGTGGCTTATTTCTAAGGCGTTTATATCTCTTTTCTTCTATTTTTGAAGCTGGTTACACAACACAAGTTCATTTTGGAGAAAAACCTCTCTCAAATTTGGAAAATTCGTTTCCATTTTCTCGCAATCTGTTCCACAAAATCATCTCTAAAACAGAAAATCATTAAAAATTCAAATATGTGAAAATGAGCTGTAGAGATCTAGTCACATATCCCAATTCGTGACACAAGTGAATAAATTGAAAGAATTTTTTGTTACATGTCTTGTGTTTAACAAAAAACTCCTTATTTTTTGCAAAATTACTTTCCATCTGTTGTAAAATGGCTTCGCACTAAAATGACTAAAACAGTAAAAAATATGAAAAATTTGCTTTGTTTTAATGTAGGCTCCAAATATCACTATATATCTCCCACATAGTAGCACATGTGCATAAAATGAAGGAGGTTTTTGTTATTTGGTATGTTTTGAACAAAAACCTCTTTCACTTTTGAAAAATTCCTTACCATTATTTCAAAAACTGATTTTCTACTAAACTTCTCATTGTGTGCAGCAAATGACCTCAAAACATGCATAACCAAGAATCACTCATTCATTTCGATCATATCTTCTAATATAGGAGCCGGTTACGGGAGTGTGATATACCGTTGGAAATATTTTTCCGAGCTTCTTCTGATGGACACACTTGTGACATGTTTTGTGCTGAGCATCATGTGCAAAACATCTAACAAAACCAGACATATTAAGAGCTCATGTTGATCTCTAGTGATAGGCTGCGAAGACTGGAACTAACAGATTCAAAGGATGGAAAACTCTAGAAGGAGGCCATGGTTAATGAAATGGCATCTTTGCATAAAAATGAGGCATGGGATCTGGTGGATTTGCTGGCTGGAAGGAAGCCCATCAGGAGAAAATGGGTGTTTAAGAAGAAGATGAATGTAGAAGGCAAGGTGGAGAAATACAAAGCTCGGTTGGTAGAAAAGGGTTATTCCCAGGTGCCGGGAATTGATTTTGGTGATATTTTTTCTCCTGTTAGTACCAAAGTTACTTCTATTAGATTACTTTTATCTGTTTTTGTTTCATTTTATTTTGAGGTAGAACAGATGGATGTGAAGACAACATTTCTTCACGAGGATCTGGAAGAGGAGATCTACATGAAACAACCTGAAGGTTTTATGGTGAAGGGGAAGAAAGAACTGGTATGCAGGTTAAATAAGTCTCTGTATGGGTTAAAACAGTCACCAAGGATGTGGCATCATAAATTTGATACCTATATATGGGGACTTGGCTTCACTATAAGCAAAGAGGATCACTGTGTTTATTTTAAATTAATTGGTGACCATGTTATTTATTTGGTCCTGTATGTGCATGATATTTTTTTTCTTGGAAATGACAAATAAATTATCCAATATTTGAAGACCCAACTGTTCTCTGAATTCGACATGAAGGATTTTGGTGCTGCAAACTATATTTTGGGCATGGAAATTAAGAGAGATCGGGAGAAGAGGAACCTCTGGTTAAACCAGAGGAAGTATGTTGAGACTATATTACAGAGGTTCAATATGCAGGATAGTAAACCGGTGAATGTTCCGATTCCTGTAGGTGTAAATTTTTCTGTTGAATAGTGTCCCAAGACACAAGAAGAAGAGGAGGATATGTCCCGCATTCTATATGCAAGTGCAGTGGGTAGCTTGATGTATGCAATGGCCTGTATTAGACTAGACATTGCACATGTAGTGGGAGTATTGAGTAGGTTTATGTCAAACCCAGGGAAGGAGCATTGGACAGCATTGAAGCAGGTTTTCAGATATTTGCGTGGCACTATTGATTATGGCTTGTGCTACCAGGGAAGACCGGGATTTGAGAGTGTGTTGGACATTCGTCCTTTTGTTGATGCAGACTAGGCTAGAGATCTAGACCAAAGAAGATCTACAAGTGGGCATGTGTTTAGCCTATTTGGAGGTGCAGTCAGTTGGATAAGTAAAAGACATTTTGTAGTGGCTCTTTCAACTACATAGGCAAAATACATTGCAACCACTCATGCAAGCAAGAAATCAGTTTGGTTGCAGAGATTGTGTTCAAGTATGGGGTTGGTGCAGCAAGCTATAAGGATAGACTGTGATATCCAAAGTGTAATTTTCTTGGCTAAGAACCCTACTTATCATTCAAATACAAAGCACATTGATGTTCAATATCACTTTGTGAGAGATATGGTTGAGGCTAAAAGGTTGTTGCTAGTAAAGGTGGACACCTTGAAGAATGTTGCAGATGCATTGACGAAGTCTGTGAGCACTCAGAAGTTCTCTCAGTGTAGAGAAACAATGGGTGTTTCAGAGCTGGGCTAGTGACTAAGCTCCCCTGTGGCCCCCTGCGGAAAGAAAACAAAAAGTGGGAGAATGTTGGGTATGTGCTATATTATTTCCATGACTAGTCACGCGTGGGGGGGGGTCATAGGGGGGGTGATAGCCTCCCCTGTACGTTGCGACAGGTGCAACAGAGGGTTCACAGGAGGGGCGGCATCCCCCCTTGTCAGGGTCTGAGGCAGCAGCCTGAGAAAAAAATTTGAACCTTATTTTTCGGTGGGCGGACCTGCCCATGGTTTTGTACATGGGTTTGCACATGGTTTTGGGGCATGATGGTTTTCAGTCCCTGGTATTTTTTAGATCCGGTCAAGGGAACTACGGTTATTTTCTAATCCAAGGTTAATGGATTAGGGTTTATGTATGCTTCAGCATGTATATATGTGTTGTAACACTAAAAGGAACATAATGAAAAATCAAGTTGGTCGTCCAAATTTGGGATCCAGGGGAAAATCTCTGTGTTTATCTATTTTATGTTTTATGCTTTCGTTATTGTTTATTTTCTGTTTTAATATTCGTTTGTAGATAAGTTCTGCACAAGGTTAAAACCTACAAAAAACATGCTAAAAAAAATTAAGTGTATTATAAATCAACAATTTTCAAAACTAGATTATTTTTTGCTACCTAAAAAAAGCGGGTACTTATTTCCGTTCCCATTTCAAAGTTTATATTGTTTTAAAAACAATATCATATAAGTCCACCAGTTGCCTTAGTCTTATTTCAAATAGAAAATATGCATTTTTTAATACTAAAATATTAGCAATAAAAACCTTTAGTACAAAGTGCGGCGTTCCGCACATTGAAAGCTTCCTCCACACAACAGACTACTTATGAAATTTTGCACAAATGAATTATTTGAAACATATTTGTAGATACGAACATAAGCATAAATATATAGTGTGTGCATATGAATCTTTGTAGACATTGTTGTGCAGAGCAAGTAGAGCAGAACATGCATAGTCTGACAGAGAAATGTGGGTGAAATATGCACTCTTAACCACATCCACATTCAAGGTTAATGTCGATGTGTACATAACCACTTAAATAGTAGTAGTTATAACTAAAATATGAGAAATAATATTACAAATTAGTACAAAGTGCATATATTTTCTCGCACAAGAACTTGAAGAAACATATACTCGAAATATTCGAAATATTTACAAATAAAATATTAGCATAACTCCATATATGTCAACAGTTTACTAAAATAGCTATTTTCTCTGGTATAGTATACCCATGCGTTGAGACATGAATGTGGGTTAAATACAGACCCCACTTAATGTGTTGTAGAGATAAATAGATATGCATTATCTATCGCACATTGAAAGCTTCCTCCGCACAATGAAAATTCTTCGCACTTCCATACAAATTAAAATATTATTAATAAGATAAGAGGGGGGTGGGGCGGTGGTAGGCTACATAATTTTTTGTGTGGGGCTTTTAATTGTGTGTATTATAAATTTTGTACAGAAGAGCAGTTGTGTAGGCATTTTGATTTTAGAGCTATGTATCTTTGTGGAATGATTAATATTGTTAGTTTCCATTTTGCAGCAGTTGCCTCGGTCTTATTGCGAATAGCAAATATGCATTGTTTAATACTAAAATATTAGCAATAAAAAAATTTAGTGGGAAGTGTGGCATTTTTCAAATTGAAAGCTTCCTCTGCACAATAGACTTATGATGCACTTTCGCAAACATGCCTTATTTGAAACATATTTGGAGATACAACATAAGCATAAAGATATAGCATGTGTGGATGAAGATTTGCAGACATTATTGTGCATAGCAAGTAGAGAGGAACAGGCATAGTCTGAGACAGAAATGTGGGTGAAATATGCACTCACAATCACACCCACATTCAATATTAAAGTGGTTTTGTACATAATCACTTAAATAGAGGTAGTTATAACTCAAATATGAGAAATAATATTATCAGTTAGTACAAAGTGCATATATATCTACTCACACAAGAGCTTGAAGAAAAAAATATTCAAAATATATGCAATTAATATATTATAAATAACCTCATATACATTAATGGCTTACTAAAATAGCTACTTTCTTTGGTATAGTCTACCCACGCGCTGAAACAGAGATTTGGGAAAAATGCGGACGCCACTCAATTAGATATAGAGACAAACAGATACACATTATTTATCGTACATTGAAAGCTTCCTCCGTACAATGAACTTTCTTTGCACTTTCGCACAAACTAAAATATTATTAATAATATAAAAGGGGGCAAGGTGGTGGCACGCAACACAAGTCGTTATGCGGAGATACTTTTAAAATTTTCTAGATTGTATATCATATGAATGTATATGGAGGAAGAGGTATGTGTGGGAGAATGAGGAATATTAATTGTGTGTAGATTTTACTGTGTGGATTACGAATTTTGTACAGAAGAGAAGTTGCATAGTCCTTTTTATTTTAGACTTATGTATCTTTGTGAAATGATTAATATTGTTAGTTTCCATTGTGCGGGGTGCTCATGCATAGGGTATTGTTCCAATGTTCTTATTTTTCCAAGCGATACAACCTTGATCTGGCTTATCAAATATAATCAATTAAATAATAATATAAGCATAGACAATGTTATTAAGATAATATTCCTTATTTAATACTAAATAAAATATTAACAATAAAAATCATGTTTTGCTAAGTGATACGATCCACATATTGAAATCTTTGGTGAAATAGTGTTTCGAAGGCTATCTAGCTAACTTCAGGCTCCGTTTATAGCTTATAAAACAAACAACAACAAGCTAGACGCTCCCTGGCGGAGTCGCCAATTTGTTGTGGAGGTAAATCCCCTCTGCGGACAGAGGCGATCCCTACTAGCCTAGACCGAGTCTAGCAACAATCGTTCACGCTATAGTGCAGGTTCCTAATTGCAAATAAACCAACTAGCGATGGAGGCTTACCTGGAATCCAATTCTATCGCTCGTAGAGAAAGTAGCGCTCCCGTTCCTTAGCTCCGGCAGATCACAATCCTCACGATCTCCGTGATCGGACACCTGCACACGCAAGAAACAAAACAAACGCCAGGGTAAAATCCAGTATATGCAACTATATGTCAATCAAATAAGACATAACTCATCATCATAATCAACAATAGGAGTGGAACCATAACCAATAGTCGCTTATCATTAATCAATCAAAGAAGAATACAACCATAGCCCTGACGTTGAATTCTCCTTCGGAGGGTCGCCAGCGGAACACGTCTCGAAAAATCCTGTCAGGGATGGGACAAGCCTCTCTCTTCGGATGTCTCGACAATAATCTCCTTGCTTGGATTTGGCCTTAAGGGAATGAATCAAGACTCTTGCAGCATAAGGCTCTAATGGCTCTTCGGAACTTGGAGACTAGCTTGCAAAGGGGATGAGAAAGCTTTTATAGATGGAGGAAGGGGAGTTGGGATCCCTATAATCATGGGATGGGCCCTATCCTCAAGGAAGCTTCCATGAGAGGTGGCAAACCACTTCCTCTACATGGAGATCCGGAGCCAAACCTCCCAACTCAAATTAGAGACCAGTTTATGAATTGGTTAGGACGAAACTTCCGCCATTTATTTTTTAAAAACACTCCTTAAAATGGCTGGCGCGAGCGCGACTCTGAGACATAGTGCCAATTGGCACGCCCTCTTTGAAGGATTTCCCCCATTGGCGCGGGTACAGAACTGGCTTCCTGCGCCAATGCAAAAAGGGGTGTTTTTAGGGTTTTTCACAAGGAGTTGTCTTCAGGGAAATGAAAGTACATGTTCAGAGGGATGTCATGAAAGTGGTCTCAAGTCATGTCACTGCTCACAGGTCACGGAATGAGCCCTCCAATTATTCGGGATGGGGAATTGTAGGGACGATGACAAATTGCTATGTAACAATGGGAATACACGTAAACTGATATTCCAAAATGAGCAACATCAAATGCACAAGCACTTGCTCAGTGGAAGAAAGATATAGTAAAATTCAGGAGGATTATTCTAGAAGGTGTCAGAGATCATGTGGTTTTGAACTAGCATGGAAAGGAGAATCATTTTGCATGTGTAAAACTCTCACTGATCTATTCTAGAGTAGTAGTGATGCCAAGCAATTGGCATTGAGATATAAACTCGGGATGATTCAAATGCAGAAAAATGAAACCGTTCCATAATACCTATCCATATTCACTCAGGTTCAAGATGAACTTTGAGCAATAGGATAAAATGTGTCATCATCTGAACTTGTGAGCTTAGCACTTCTTGTTCTTCTGAAATCTTGGCATAGCTATCAGGATTTAGTTAATGGAAGAGACAAACTACGGGATTGGGAGAGACTTTGGTTTGATTTGGTGCAGGAGGAGATTAGAAGAAACATTAGAGATGGTGTCACATGCAAATTTGAGGAGGATGAAAACTTTTCCTTGGCAGTCAAGGGAAAGAAAGCCAAGGGACAGTGTTAAGACTCTTTTTTTTCTAGTTTTACACAACTTTTTTCTCTGAAATCCCTCATGATTTTACTTAACTTTTGCTGTCACTGACATCATTTTGTGCATTCTTGGGTTAACTATCTTAAATTTGGGCATGATAAGGTAAATGTTTATTATTTATCATATTTCCTTTTCTTCAATAATAATTACATCAAATTGTTGTTAATGAAGGCTTAATTGTGTCTAGCTAGGAATGATCATGCACAACATCATGCAATCAACAGAAGAGGTAACATGTGTGATTGATGGGTATAAAAATCACCACGTGGACCTACTTAATGGATGACTTGTACACAATCATGTTAGGTAAATTTCACTCAATAATATTGCAACTATTTCAATTCTTGCACCAACTTCTATTTCTAGCATATGCCCGCACCAAGGATCCCAAAGAGGGTTGCAAACCCTAGTTTATTCCTTTTCCAAAATTGCAGAATGAAATGTACAATGAAGTGCTAGCAATCCCAAATGTACAACCCTCTGCCAAAATCCAACCCCTACAATATGAAATTCATAAAATATATACATTTTCTCACCCTTGTACTAAGGGAATTGAGCTCAACCATTCTCTTAAAAATAGAATCAGTTACATTAAACTTGGGCCGAATTACTGAAAATAGGTGTTGAATATGAACTCGTATTCCTAAACCATAGCACCTGTTACAAAAATGAAAGAGGTTTTTTTATATAAGGTCATGTTGGAGAAAAACCTCTCTAAAATTTGGAAAATTTGTTTCCAGTTGCTCGCAATCTGTTCCACAAAATCATCTCTAAAACAGAAAATCATTAAAAATTCAAATCTGTGAAAATGAGCTGTAGAGATCTAGTCACATATCCCAATTTGTGACACTTGTGAATAAACTGAAAGAGGTTTTTGTTATATGGCTTGTGGTTAACAAAAAACTCCTTGGGTTTTGCAAAATTACATTCCATCTGTTGTAAAATGGCTCCACACTAAAATGACTAAAACAGTAAAAAATATGAAAACTTTGCTTTGTTTTAATGTAGGCTCCAAATATCATTATATATCTCCCACATAGTAGCACCTGTGCATAAAATGAAGGAGGTTTTTTTTATTTGGTATGTGATGAACAAAAACCTCTTTCACTTTTGAAAAATACATTACCATTATTTCAAAAACTGATTTTGTACTAAACTTAGCATTGTGTGCAGCAACTGACCTCAAAACATGCATAACCAAGAATCACTCATTCATTGTGTGTTTGCGCCAATTTGGGGTTTCGATATATTTGAACATTTTATGCAAAAAAAAAAGATGCTTTTTGTCTAAAATAATGTTTGAACATCTGCACATGAGTTAGAATGCACCCAGGTCACATGTGTGAGTTTATACAAGCAAATTGATAATTCAACTCCAAATTCGCATAGTTTTCAAACTCCCAACTTCCTCCTCGATTTGTGTGTAAAGGAAAGAGAATTTAAAAATTTTTGAATGTGGGTTTTGTTCCCAACCTAGGAAATTGAGTAAATTAAGAGTCATTTTACAAAATTTTCCACCGTTTGGGAGATCTAATGGGTTATTTGAGTTAATTTTGTAAAAAATGCATAAATTTCCAGAATTCTAGGATGATGCCCAAATTTGAAAAAAAATAAAAAATTATGCATCATATTTGTACTCTATAATTACCTAGTGGTTGTATCATATCTCCTTTTAATGGGAAATTGTTGTGATCGTGTTTAGACTTGATTTGGCTTGTTCAAGGCCTATTATGTAATTGTAAAATTATAAAATGAAAAGTCATGGACTTGAAAAGGGGTATTATTGCAAGGATGTATTGTTGGTTTTGATTTGGGAGGAAACCTTCTTTGTTGTGCTGGGCCCTAAGCTATCATTTCATGATGTAGAATACTCGACCATTTTTTTTAATAATACAAATCTTGTGCCAAGTTCTTTATTTAAATTTATGTGTTTGATTATGTTATGAAACCAGCTCCAAAAATAGAAGAACAGAGAGATCAACGCCTTAGAAATAAGCCACTTCGAGGGGGAAAACTCCTTTACATTACATAAATGAACAATTCTTGGATGATACAAATGGAAAAACCTCCTTTCTATATATAAGAGCCCATGGGGTCACAATATAATCCTAGCTAGCCTAACAATAATAATGTAAGGGTATAATAATAATATGGGGGTTGCAAGGGTACAACAATAACAATAAGGGGGCTACACTAACAACAATAAGGGACTAGATTACTAATATAGGAACCTAACATGCCCATCTCCTTCAAAAAATTGTTGTCCTCAATTCTTAAGTAGCTTTGGATGCTTCTGTATAAAATTCTCATCCTCCCATGTATAATCTTTAGTGGGTATGTTCTTCCACTTGATGAGATACTCTGAAGTTGATCGATTTCGTAGCTGTCAAGTTCTTGTTTCTGTGACTGCTTCAAGTTCCAATATGATTTTTCCTTCCTCATAAAGTTCTAGAAATATTGTTTGAACTGGAAGTTTGCCACCTATAACTTTCTTTAAGCATGAAACATTGAAAACTAGATGTACTCGAGAAGAAGCAGGAAGCTCCAATTTGTATGCCATAGTACCAATATTTTGAAACACCTTGTAAGTACTATAGTACTTTGGCAATAATTTATTATCCTTCTTAGCTTGCTTGAGGGACATTTGTTTTTATGGTTGTAGCTGTAAAAATACCGAGTATCCTACATAAAAAATTATCTTGCTACGATGTTGATCTGCTATTGTTTCATTCGATTTTGTGCCAAATTTAGGTTATCCTTTAAGAGTTTGAGAACTTGTTGTTGATGCTCAATGTGATCTTCCATTTCTTGAACCTTAAAATTTTCTCTTAAAGATGATGTGATGGACAGTGGATGATATCCATAAAGTGCCATAAATGGGGTCATTTTTGTTGCAGTATGGAAGGAAGTGTTATACCACCATTCAGCCAGAGGTAACCACTTGACCCATTGTGTTTTCTTATCCTATACAAAGAAACGAAGTTGTCCTTCCAAACATTTGTCCACTATCTCAATTTTCCCATCAGATTAAGGATGATAAGATGAGCTATGAGCTAGTTGACTACCCAAACAAGAAAATAATTCTATCCAAAAAATTACAGTAAAAATGGGATCTCTTTCGCTTTCAATAATCTTTGGTTTTCCATGTAGCTTTTGAATTATTTCCATAAATGAAATAGCAACTGTACTTGCTTTAAATGGATGAGATAATGCACAAAAGTTTGCATACTTGGTAATTCTATCAACTACCACCATGATGACACTCTTTCCTTCGGACTTTGGTAAACCTATGATAAAATCCATGTAAATATCCTCCCAACATTGAATTGGAATGGATAAAGTTTGTAGAAGACCCGGGGTCTTAATTGTGTCAACATTCCTTTGCTGGCAAACCAAAAATTCCACCACAAACTTTTGAATATCAGATTTAAGGCCATCCCAAAAAAAATCTTCCTTCACCGTGTGGTAAGTTTTTAAAAATCCCGAGTGTCCTCCTAAGGAAGAAGTGTGAAATTCCAAAAGAATATATTGTTTTGGTTGGGAATTCTTTAATGCGCCAACTCGAAGTTTGGTTCGACATTTTTAGTTTACAAGGGAAGTATTTTTCCACGTGGTCCAACTCTTTATACACCTTTGTTACTCGTTGAAATTGTGTACAAAATTTACCCGTTGAAATTGTGTACAACTTTCTATTTGGAATATTAGTTTTACCAAGAGTAGAGCAGCTTTCCAATCACAATTATATAATCTTTTACCAAAGTGAATTTTTTGTAAAAACATATGGTCTATGGTGTATAGTAAAAGTGATAGAATAAACTATGTGATAATTTTTTGTAAACGAAAATAAATATAATTATTTGTATGGTGTGTATTTACCAAAAATATTCTAATAAATATGGTGTGTATTTATAAGAAGTATTTTCATGATTTTTTTAAGCTAGGATTTTTTAATTGGAAAATTGAATAAATGTTAAATTATAATATTTAAAGTTTTGTATCATAAAAATAACAAATAATAAATATTGTCATTAATTAGAATAATGTAGAATTTAGTTTAGTTTGATTGAATTAATCACTTTGAAAATAATATTTTTTTTTATTTTTTTTTTGACAAAGTAAAAAAAAATTATTTTATTTTATGAGTAATTAATAATTCAATGTATAAATATATATTTAAAAAATGTTTGTATATAACTCTATTTCCAACATAAATATAACTCCATTGCTAACAAAATTGTAATTTGTAATGTAGAATTTATATGGTTTATTTTAATATAGAATTTGATTTGAATGAAACTTCAATGTATATAGAATTTATATGGTTTATTTTAATTGTGTATATGGATAAGCACAAAAATTTTGGCAATGTGTTCTTCTAGTATAAAGCTATGCATTTTATTTAGTATATGACAATCATTTAATAGATGTTTTTGAGATTTTTTATTATATATTTCAACTTTTTAAAATATTATATATATATATATAGGTATTTGTAAAATCCACTGCCACTTTCGTTTCCCGACTTCAACTTCAACTTCATTGTGACTTCGCCAATAGCAAATATATAGAAACAGGTGGGTCGACAACTCTTCCAAAGTCAGAGTAACTCTTACAATTGTTTATTCCCAATTGTTGCAATTGTTCCTGCATTCTCTTTGTCACCATGTACACGAATTAGAAGTTCCACAGAAGCGCCATTCTCTTTCTCTTTGGAGGTTCCTGCACTTCAAACTTTCACTCTCCTGACCCACCCATGTGTTCCTACACTTCAAACTTTCACTCTCCTTCAAACTTTCACTCTCCTTCAAGGACTCAGCGCTCACTTACCAAACATCACACAAGCCTTTGATCTCACGCTCTGATACCAACTAGAAATTAATAATGGAGAAAAATGACTGAAATGGGCAATTCTGTGAGGCTATCTCAACGTGAGAGTGTCCTTTTACAATGTATTTTCTATATTATTCTTACATAAATAAAATTAGAAATATGTTGAAAAATTGGATAGATTCCTTAAGAATAAGATCTAATTTAACTAATTACAATTAAAATTTTCCACATTTCTCTATTATTCCAAGTATTACTATATAGATTTATAGGTTGACCATGCTAGTTCAAAAAAAACCTGAGTTGTTTTATAATCACAAATACTCATTTGAAGGAAAATTTGAGAAAGGTAAGACTATTGACGGAAGTTTATTTTAATTTTTTATAATCATGCAATTCAATTAAAAACCAATATTATTAAAAAAAGGTTTAGCAAGACCATGTAGGAAAAGACCAACTTGACAAGTAGGTGAAACAAGGATATGAGAAATCCTACCGGAACTTTTTGATAATGATATAACTGAGGAAAAAACAATTTTGCTATAAAAGGTTGAGTGAGACGACATGACAAAAGCCAATTTTACTATAAAAGGTTGAGTAGGATCACATGGAAAAAAGCCAAGTTGGACAAGTAGTTGAATGAAAGAATAGTTGAATGAAGAATATGACCATTACATGTGTTTTTAATTTCAATAGTTTAAATCTTGAGAGGGTTATATTCCAAAAAATTGCTCCTAATTGCAAAAAAGAAAACCATCAACGTTAATCTGGAGTAAAATTGCTTATCTTTAAATTTTATGAATTAGAAAACTATCTATCTATCATTTTATATATATATTAAATTATCCAAAAATAAATATATTTAAAATTTTTGAAAATGGTATATATTTATATATATGTAAAATAAATTATCCATAAATCTATATGCTCTCCATATTATAGATTTTTCTTCTCATAAAATAGACTTTTATTTATTATATATTAAATAGGTGTGGACGGTACACGTTGAAAGTTCTACGATTTTAATACGAGAAGCAAAAGGACTTTAAAGAGGATAGATGACCTCAAAATAACTTTACATGAATATATATTTTATAAATATTTTATAATTTTTTACCATTAATTAAATTATTATTATTTTAATGTCTTTGATACAATAGTTTCTCTTGCTCCTTTGAAATAACCATTTTCTAATATTCTCTACACGTGATTTTTCACACCTTTTTTTTAATATTTTTTATATTGGCGTAAAATTAATAATAACAAGAATAGTTAAATAACATTTATTTATTTTCTCTCTGACGGGTGCCATTAATGTTGGACAAGTGGTGGAGGAAGCGACGGCGAAGCCTATTCAGCCTCCATGCGCGCCCTCACCCCATATTAATTCGATGTGATAGTGCGGGGAAGAGTGGAACGTTGTCACCTGAGACGATGGATATTAAACCTCGCTTTTGGAGCTGGCCAAGAATTGTTCGGCCGCAGTGTGAGATGGTATAATTTTGTAGTGTGGTAAGGGTCGTAGAGCTCTTGCACACCTCGCTGAGGTATCGGCCTTGAAGGAGAGGTAGAGAAGTAACCCGTGGGTGTGCAACTTGGGATGTGGTGGTGGCGTTGGTTAACCCTTGGGACCATGGAACGCCCAGGGAGAATGAACTAGTCTGAATTCGCATTGGTCCAATTCATTTGTGTGACGCAGTGCAAGTGAGAGGGGAGGGGCCAGGGCTCTTAAGCCTTGGAAAATTACCGAAGAATTACCTTATTCTGATCAGTGTATGGTGGGGAAATTGGTTAGGTGACCTATGGTTTTGGATTTTCTGAAATTGGTGGCAAGGCCACTGGTTCTCTGAGTCTCAGAGAGGAATTTCTATTATGAAGGACGGGGAACGTCGGGGGAAGCATGTCGAGGCAATCGTTGAAGAGCCAGTTGGACGACACGAACCATTGTAGAGTCATTGATTCAGGGACTTCTTGCGTTGTTCCTCCTCGATGTGGGGAGTAGATTTCAGTTACGACAGGGGTTGGAGAGGTCCTCAATTCTCCTTAGGGGAAGTGGTAAAGGTTACGTTTCTTTTTGTTGTAGTGTTTAGGTTGGAGGTCAGATAATTTCGACGTCATTATGAGAGCAGTGGGTACGTCGAGATGCCACGCCACCTAGGGAGGCCACGTCATGGGGGTGAAAATCCAAGGCACCCATAGCATCCAATGTAGGACAATGGAGCCTCGTCGAATTTGTTAGGCAGCCAAGAGACAGAGGAGGGCATCGCAGGCTCTTCGGGTCGTGTGGTTGCACTAGCGACGCTAGAATCTATCGCCGCTCAAGTTCATAACATCCAAGTGTACATGGACATCCTCATAAATCGCAGGTATGATGATCGCAATGAGTTGGTTGCTTACATCAATGAGATTCAATTCATCCAAAGTGAAATCATGGAACAACGAGATAGCCTATGACACCAACAAAGGTGCACCAACGACCATGATGCACCAATGACCACCTTCGCGATTTGGAATCGAGGGTGGAGCATATTGATTTTCATATGCATGAATATGTTGGCCACTTCGCAGCTCCCCCTGTAACTCCCTCCAACCCCTCCTTAACATGCTACGTTATGTTGTGTTTAAATTTTTTTTTACTGTATGTATGTGATGGCTTCTAGGCCACTAGAGAATAATGCATGGAGTTGGTTGCTCATGTTATCCTCCAGGTCCCAATCTCAATAAGTCTAATCGGACTGAGAGAAAGGGGTCTGTAGAGATGTATTTTGTACTCTACACTTTGATGATAATCTAATGAATCAATTTTGACTGACAAAAAAAAACACTTATTTATTTTCAATCCAAAAAAATATAAACCATTTATATAATTTATATTTCTATAATTAATATATTTATAATAAAATAACATTAATTAAGCCTATAATTATAATTAAATTATTATTATTATTATTATTTTCCAAGTTTAAGGTCATAGCCAAGCCATACACCAAATTGGTGTATGAGACCCCCTTGTTTGTGGGACAAGGGACCCACCTCCACGCAGGGATTTGACTGCTAAGTCTACGAAGGCATACATACTCTACCCCCCTCTGGTTTTGAACATGTGACCTCTTAAATCATACTCAATAATTTTATTTTAATGATTAATTTTATTATTATGATGATGATAATGATCATGATTATTAACATCCATTAAGAAAAATGTGACCTATCAAACCTCAAGAAAAGAAAAAGAAAAAGAATCTAAGTGTGATTCTTCAAAATCTTGTTTCTATATTAACCAAGTTGTCTTTAATGTGACTTTTTGAAAAGTTTTCCGATTTATTTTTCAAATCTAATTTGTGTAAAATCTGGTAGGAATTCATTGAAATCACAAGTTTGATGGGTAAACTCTGCACAATCGAAGTATCATAGGGGTTTCTCAGGGTGTTGAATCCATATATGCAGTGAAAAAGCCAATTAAATAACACAAATCAGGATTTCATCTCAAATTTTTATGTCCAATTCCGACCAAAAAAATCCACTGGAAACTCCAGAAAGATATCAACACTTCTTTTTTCAATCCAAAAAGATATTAACAATTCATATAATATATATTATTACAATTAATATATTTATACTAAAATAACATTAGTAAAGCCTATAATCATAATTAAATGATACTCGTTAATTTTATTTTAATGGTTAATCTTATTATATTTTTAATTTTAATTTGATTTTATATTATGTATAATTGGACCACATGCCCCTGAATGCTGGTGATCCCTAGGCACTGGGACGTGGCAGCTCCTCCACAAGGCACATGGCATAGCCACACGGTTGTGCATGGCCTCCATCCATATGTTATGAAATAGAGCAGTTTCTCACCCACTGCATGCATTAAACCATCTTCCTCGAGTTCTTACACTTGTCCGGCCTGTTTCCCCTCCCGGTATTTCATGGTGCCCATCTCTTTCACTCCTGAAATATTCTCCTGCAATTTGAGGTTCTTTGTCCATTCCGCAGGTCTTTTTCCAAGGCTCCTCGGTGTCCATTCCCCACCTCCTCTGCAACTTGAGGCAACCTGCCATCTTTCTGCTTCTCTCCTCGACGCTCGAGAGCCCACTTGCAACATCATGCCTCGGAGGCACAAAATGCATTGTCGTAGAGGCCATGGCAGAGGCCAGTCCTCTCGCCCTCCCATATCCCTCAGTGATGAAAGCCATCTCCCCCTCCATGAGGACAATCCGACCGATTTCCAGCTCAATTTCGACTCCACTAGCTCTCTGGACCATCCTCTCATCTCTACTACTCTTTCGGTGCGTCTTCCGGATGTCCCGTCCAGCTCTGTTGGCTCTGGCTCTCAAAAACGTCTCAGATAGTCTACCATATCCTCGTCCTACCCTTATAATTCTAGAAAATTGGAGGCCCTACCTACCAAACCAGCCACGCGTTCCTCCAGCAGCGAAGGGAGCGACAACTCAGCAGAAGACGATAAGGCTATGGATGCAAATGTGTGTTCTGATACAACGCCAAAGACCACGGTGCAGCTGTCGAAGAAGGAAGAGGACTCCTCTGAAGACTATGGCTGCTTCATAGTTGAAGAGCCTCCTCTACATGACCAGTAGCATGTCTCGCCACTTCAAAATCAGTTTCAAGAGGTTTCCTACCTCAACTAGGTTTCACTTTTATGTTCTCATGTTTTTCTTGTTCCTGCATAGCATGATAATTTTTTGGGACAATTTTGGTAAATGCTGGTTTCCCCACCCAGGGTAGCAATCTATGGACTGTTTTCCCCAACTGGGGCAATCACTTTTTGTGTTTTTGAACTCTACACCTGCCGGAATTGGCTAGCATAGCAACTATGACGAGATAGTTTCGAACTGTATTTTTATGTGCCATATAATAGAATTAGTCTTATTTAGAAAAAGAAATGAACCACATGCAATAATGTGTCATATTGATATTCATTTTATAATTTTATTTTGGTTTTTTTGATAAATAATTACTAGTGAATTTTAAGGGTTTATGGCTTATTATCTTCTCTATTACAACTAGAGAATTTAAACTACTTCGGTCACCAATTGAATTGCCCCCAACTATATTCATTTTATAATTATTATTACTAAAATAAATAAAATTATTTAATTTTGATTTTAAATAAAAGAATTAAAATTGCATTATTTTATTTAACTATTTTTATTTAAATATATAAAACATAAATTTTATATTAAATTTTTATAATATATTTTTCATTAATCTTTATTTATATCTATATTTTAAAATGTATTTTTAATCTATTAATTTTAAAAATAATTATCAAACTCGTATTAAAAATGTCCGCAATTTACCATTTTTATAAAACTAAAATTTAACAATGTCTAAGTCAAACATCTCATTTTAACTAGTTATATAATAGAATTAAATATTTTAACATTATTCCATTAGATGTGATGTGTGTGGAACAATTTTCGACATCCCCTTTTATGGTGGAGTGACCATGATTGCTCTATGTACAATGACAACTGGTTCAAGAAGAAAAATAATTAGTGAAATCTTTACACATTTCTCGGTGAAAATGAAAGAGGTTTTATACTTTTTCATAATCACCTCTAAATTCAGAACAGAGATAAAGCTTATTATGTATTCATTCATCATAAGTGGAATTTATTTATTTTTTATTTCAAAATTAACAAAATTTTTATGTTTTTTAATATAAAGATGAGTGTGTTTTCCAGATAAGTATGTTTTTTTAAATAAGGAAATAAGTTAATAATTCCAGACTTTATTAAAATTAAAGTTTATTTTTTAATTTATTTGAAGTGATATAGTTTTTTTTAAATTATGGTGATGCATTGAAGGAGAGTAGTTAGTAATGGTTATTTTATTTTAAGAATCTGGTTTCTGTGATCCATAAAATGTGTATAAATTTTTTTGGTGAAAATCACATGTAAGAAAATTTTGTCACTTTTAGTTAATTCAATTTTAATTTGGGTGGTAGGAAAATTGTTGTTATTTGTCACTTTTAGTTAATTCAATTTTAATTTGGGTGGTAGGAAAATTGTTGTTATCAAGATCATTTGCATTCAATTCTAAAATGTGACATATTAAATTTGTAATGAGTAGTTTCGGGGCTTCCAACATGTGACATGTTAAATTTGTAATGAGTAGTTTCGGCCCTTATTGAAAAATAATATATTTTTATTATTAACAACTATTGTGAATACTAACTTCTTAAAAAATAATATTTATATAACTATAGTATTTATTAGATTATTCTATTTATTTATATTTGTTATTTAAAAGGAATTTGATTATAACTACTTAATCAAAAGCATGTTTTTTAATTACTAGATTAAGGATTTTGTATCTATATGCATGTGTGCATCTATATCACAACAAATACATTAGGTAGTACATATCTATATCTTAAATATATTAAGTAATACATATCTATATCTTAAAAAAAAAAATCATGGGCCCTCTTATCCAATAAAACTACATATTTTCCTAGAGGTACTCCAAACTAGAAAACAAAAAATGAGGTTTTGTAGGTATATACCTTACTAAATTAACCCAAAAAAAAAACAAAATTTACATGTCATATTATAACTAATTGATAATGCGGTCCTTCATAATTGTTTAATGTTAATCCATTTAGCTCTAAGAAATAGGAGAATGTTGTAATGTTCCTTTTTCAGGATTCTTCATAAATCAGGCATCAAAAATGTATTTCCAGCAACAAATGAAATAAACAGTGAAATGAACTCTTGGATCCCATAGATTAGTAAATATACATTCTAAATCCAAGAATAGAGCTGAAACAAATCAAACTAGGTGGGCTAAACAGACTTCCCACACTACTGTAGCTAAAAAATGGTGAAAAACCCCAAGACTACAAAATTCTGGAGTAGCTGCTCAAGGGACTGCGCAATCTAAGAGAGGGTTTACACATAAAATTATAGGAGAATCATAGATCTACTCATGTATTGATAAATAATGTTGAAGTACAAAGATCTAATCTCCTATACAAAATACAAAAGAAACCGGCAAGAGTTTCTTGTCAAACACTCTATATATAAAATGTGATATTCAGGAAATGACTGAATAATCACTGCAACACTGAAGTACATGAGTGTAAAAGGCTAAAAGATGTCTGATCTGATGTAGAACCCTCAAGGGCTTCCTCCCATGAAAGGATGAACCTCTCAATCACAAGGAAACACTGCAACGGAGCCATCAAACCATGCAATGAACACTGCCTCCAAAATAACGCACTCCCTAGCAGAAACAGCGTTGGGAGGGTATGATAAATGTGTGGCATGATACCATAGATCTGAAATAATCTATGGAGCTCTCCAAACAGATCTCTCAAGTGAAGGAAATCTTCCTCCAATGAGAAACGAGCTCAGAAGCCGGGATTTCAATCCCTTCCACTACTGCACCCAGCAACACTGCACAATATCCTGCAAAGTTGTGCTGATGAAGATGGCTAAAGCTTGGCCTAAAACCTGATGTGGAATGATGAACACAAACTCTTCCAATGATCTCCTCAAAGAAAGAGGTGGGATTCCCTCCCGGGAACATCCAGTGCTAAACAGCACTGCAACTTTGCTAAGTAGCAAAGTAGCTACAATTCTTGGCAGCCAAGAATAATAATCTACAACATGATCAATAATGTTGTCATCCTCTTCCTTATATAAGATGTGAGTTTGCTTTCCCTTGGCCCCACTCACTTAGGTTGCTTCTAATCCAAGTTACATTTCCCTCCAAAATTGTGTTATCCATCCTAGGATTCCTCCTCCACTAAAACTGCATTGTTGACTTGGTAAAAACAGCTTCATTTTATCTTTGTTCACACATGGAGGTGTTTTATTAAGCTAGAAAGTGTGTCCCCTTTCAAAATTGGAGTATTTTATTCCTCCTTAGGAGACTTATGGGCTTTTCTAACCATTTATTTACCGGCTATAGCTGCTGCTAACTCTAATGTTCCATTTAGCTTGGAGGCTAAAATTTTGGAACATTATAGTCCTCCCCTCCAAAATATTTGCTTGTCCTCAAGAAAATTCATAAGGAGAACAAAATTTCTCCCCTCTTCCTCATGTGGCCTCCATCAATAGCCTCCATCACTGCATCAAGAGAATCTGCAAATAAACTGTTATCCAATGCTTCCTCCCAAGTGTGCAAAACCAAAGTGTCTGCATCAATCAAAGGTGGAAAGTGTGAGTGGAAACATGTTATCTATCTCATAGCCTCCACAAAGTAGAAGTGATGATCAACATGGTGAATGAGTGCCTCCCTCACCCATGCTATCATCCAAATGAAGTGAGTCACCCTCCAACATGGTAACTCATGAAAAGTCTCCTCCACCTTGTGCTCCTGAAATGAAGGTGGGCCGAATGTATGTACATGATAGGAAAGAGGGCCTATCCCATGTTGTCCTCTTCTCCACTTATGATAAGTGTATAAGGTATGTTGATCTTGGGCTACAACATGATTTCCCTCCAATGGCAAGAAGAAGATTGAGCCTCCAAGGACTCTTTCTCCAAAATCATGAGTCATGCCAACCCAAACCATTCCATTCAATATGAATGGCACGTCATCACCACATGGCATCCAAATCAGGAAATGGCTGAAGGTTATGTGCAATTTTGGATGATACATATGGTCTCTCTGGTGGATACAGTGCAGTTCTCCTAACTACTGCTTGAGAATGTCATATGGAAAGTGGTCCTGCAACAAGTTACAAGCTGTATATGTTTGTTCTCCCAACATGGGGAACTAAGCATCAATGTATATCAGTTGTACATATATAAAACAACAATACACTTGCCCAAGGTCATGTATAGATGGGCTACTATCATCATAAACATTGGCCCTAAAGTGACCTCGAAACCCAAAATTACTCTTGCTCTTTTGAGGAGCAATGCATTGTGCAAACATGGTGAGAAAGTACAAATACTCAATAGAGTAATCAACAAGTACAGAAATTCATTCTCTACCATACATAGTGAGTGGGATGAAAGTGAGATCCTCCAATAAGTCCTCCCATGAGAATCTACTCATAAAAATCTACAAGAAGAAGGGATGCCTCCTCTCCTCGGAATATCTCATCCATAAGAACATGCTCCTATGTGACAGTGTTGTAGGCCTTTTTAATAAGGATCCATGACTTCTCCCTTTGACATTCCACATGCCAAATCCATCCACCATCATGCTGCTATATGAGAAGATTATCTTTCGACATGGAAGTCTCTCATGATCCTCCAATACTGAAGGGTAGCCTCCTTGCAACATGAATGTGCATTTCTTCTCTTCAGAAATATCATGAAAAGTATGGGTATAATTTTTTCCATACTCTCCCAAGTGCAACCATAGCAACAAAAAAAATTGTTGCTGCCTCATCTCTCCCTCATACAAGCCATAGACTAAGGTCATGAAGGTAAAATTGTATGATGCCCCATACCAACAAATATTTTTCTACTCTATCATATGGGTGCCATGCCATCCAATTGGTTCCTCTCCCCATACAAAGCTTCCCTTGAACAAAAACACATCAGCAATACATGGAATCAAGATGCAATAAAAACAAGTTGCCAAAATGACAACCAGAGAATGAATCTTGGTCCCCCTCATGGAACCAGTGCAGTGAATCCTTGGCCTGCATCAAAATAAGAAATAACAAGTGCTTTGCCAGCCACTTGTTTTCTGCCATAGTCATCTCATAAGATGAAAACATGAAGTCATAATATGGTGTCATTGGTGCACACCAAGAGACATATGCTTCCCCCACAGCTCATCAAAAGGATAGCCGATATCAATGCTACAAGTAGCTGCAAGTACATAATCATATAATATGCAAGAAGAAATATTTCCTCTTGTTATATCATGCTACTCAAATAAGGGAAAGAATTACAATACAAAACATGAAATGATACCTCCTCCATTATGTACTTGAGGTCTTGAGATGGAATGGCTCAACTGGAAATTCTCCCTCACTCCCAATGAGTAGGAAGGTGGCTGTGACATCCTCTCTATCACCATCCGGGCTATGCATCTCTCCATATGTTGATATATGTCATGTTGGATGCCCTCCCAAGTGAACTCCTCCATCAACTAGAAATATGCATCAAAGTGCATAGAAGAGAAGTCCTCATGTGCTACATGTAGCAGCTTCTCCTTGAGACTATAAGATCTAGTCAAGAAGATCTTTCCATAGGAATAGATGACCACATCATCCACCATGTATCTGTCATCTCTATCCGGGTCATCAAGAATCATGCATGCACCAAGATCCTTGGAGTACTCTACCAAAAGCTGAGATCTCCAATAAGGATCAATCCTCCTAAGAGACAGCGCTGGTGATCTAGCATGTGAAGCTCTCCTGATGCTACTACCCACTACTTTGACATCCCCCGTGCCAAATTCTTCCTCTAGACTCTTCACCTCTCCAAAATATAAGAGTGGTGAATCCAAAGACAAGATGTCTTCTATCAACTCCAGATCAAGTGGCCTCCCAGGTGGAATGCCTCCATATAGTGAGACATCAATGTCAAGGGTAGATTGCATATATGATCGGGCAACCTTGCCCTTGCCCTCACTGCGCAAATAAATATGCCTCTTCCTTGCATTATCATTCTAAAATAGAGAAGGGTGTGTGATCCTCATCAATTGATGCTTCTCTTCCCCCCTTCCTTCTCCTTCCAGCTGCAATGCTGCACAATCATGTTGTTCACTGATTGTGCTTGGACCTCTGTGTATGAGATCTTGGGAAAATTCTTGCATAGAGATAAGAATCCCTCCTGTGGGAGCATGTGCTCCTCTTCCCTCTGCATGAGGTACTGGATGTGCTCTAGATGTGAAAGCATTGTTGCCCTCTCCTTCATAAATGTGTGTAGGCAACATCTCAACAATTGGAACCTTTTGTGAAAAGGTGATCCCCATGCCCTCTTTTTCAAGAATATGAACTGGAGGTTTTGCTTCTGGAAAAGTGTAATGCAAGACATCAGCTCTTCTCATGATTTTCTAAAATGGAGTTCCCTCCATCACATGCAAGGGTTTTGTCTTCTCAATTTTTCCTTGCTCATGTGTCTTAGGAATTTTTTCACCAAACCTCTCCATCAATTTTTTTATGAATCTTGCAAAAGATAAAGTATTTGCATTATTTAAGGAATAAGATTCAAAAATACACCATGCATGATCCTTACCTCTGAAATGTAGCATTGCAACCCTAATAGCTTCATCTCCGGAAATATGTTGTAGCTGCAAATAGGAGTTTAGCTCCTTCACCCAAGCTCCAACTGAACATGTGGGTGATCCGGCAAAAGTAGATAGAAGAAAACTATCTACATCCTATTGTTGGCTATTCCCCATCTGGATCTTTCAAAACTATTTGAAATCAATATGATCTCTAAAACTCTTAGTTTGAGATTCATAACCCCGCAACAAATCACTAAGATTTATTCTCTTAGGAATTCTTCCTCCTCCCATCCATCTCAAGATAGCTCTGGGAATTTGACTGTGCTGTGCATCATGGAGTGTAGTTGCATGCTCACACTCACCATGTGAAAATCTAGATTCAGCTCTAGAACCAACCTCCTTTGGAGATTTCATCTCCAATCCCATCTTCTTCAGCTCTCCTTGAAAGCTCTTCATAGATTTTGGAAGAAGCTTTGTAAGCTTGTCTTCCTTTCTTCCTGCACAAACTGAATATTTCTAGCTTTTTTCCATCTCTCCTTCTTCTGATAGCTGGATCTCACAGGCTGGGCCAGAGATCATGATTTGATACCATTGTAATGTTCCTTTTTCAGGATTCTTCATAAATCATGCATCAAAAATGAATTTCTAGCAACAAATGAAATAAAATAGTGAAATGAACTCTTGGATCCCATATATTAGTCAATATAAATTCTAAATCCAAGAATAGAGCTGAAAAAAATCAAACTAGGTGGGCTAAACAGACCTCCCACACTAGTGCAGCTAAAAAATGGTGAAAAACACCAAGACTGCAAAATGTCGGAGTAGTTGCTCAAGGGACTGCGCAGTCTAAGAGAGGGTTTACACATAAAATGATAGGAGAATCATAGATCTACTCATGTATTGATAAATAATTCTAAATTACAAATATATAATCTCCTATACAAAATACAAAAGAAACCGGCAAGGGTTTCTTGTCAAACACTCTATATATAAAATGTGATATTCAGGAAATGACTGAATAATCACTACAAAACTGAAGTACAAGATGTAAAAGGTTGAAAGATGTCTAATCTGATGTATAACCCTCAAGGGCTTCCTCCCATGAAAGGATGAACCTCTCAATCACAAGGAAACACTGCAACCGAGCCACCAAACCATGCAATGAACACTGCCTCCAAAATAACGCACTCCCTAGAAGAAACAACGCTAGGAGGGTGTGAGAAATGTGTGGCATGATACCACAGATCTGAAATAAGCTCTATATATCTCCAAATATATCTCTCAAGTGAAGGAAATATTCCTCCAATGAGAAACTAGCTCAGAAGCCGAGATTTCAATCCCTGCCACTGCTGCACCCGGCAACACTGCACAATCTCCGGAAAAGTTGTGCTGATGAAGATGGCTGAAGCTTGGCCTGAAAACCTGATGTGGAATGATGAATACAAACTCTTCCAGTGAGCTCCTCAAAGAAAGAGGTGGGATTCCCGCCCGGGAACACCCAGTGCTAAACAGCACTGCATCTTAGCTAAGCAGCAAAGCAGCAACAATTCTTGGCAGCCAAGAACAATAATCTACAACATGATCAATAATGTTTCCATCCTCTTCCTTATATAATATGTGAGTTTTCTTTCCCTTGGCCCCACTCACTTAGGTTGCTTCTAACCCAAGTTACATTTGCCTCCAAAATTGTGTTATCCATCCTAGGATTCCTCCTCCACTAAAAATACGCTATTGACTAGGTCAAATTAGCTTCATTTTATCTTTTTTCACACATGGAGGTGTTTTATTAAGCTAGAAAGAGTTTCCCCTTTCAAAATTGGAGTATTTTGTTCCTCCTTAGGAGACTTATGGGCTTTTCTACTCATTTATTTACCAGCTGTTAGTGTTAGCCTTTGCAGCCTTCCTCTAGTGATCAAACATGCTCTTACAAAGTGATTTTAAGGTGTCAAGGTCAAATTTTGTCATTTCAGTGAGTCTTCAAGCAAAATTTGGTCACTAGGCATTAGGTCTAGGGTTTGTTTTCACTCTTTTCAAATTTGTCCAAATGTCGGTCCATGTCACCATTCAGCTAAGTGTACCATCATTCAAAGGGTTGTCATCATCATGTCAAGTTCCATTGGGTCATTTTACATCTTGTTCATGCTTCAGTTGTGCCTAGGTAAGGGCCATTTCCCTCTCCTAGGGTTTTGGATGTAATTTCTCTTGGATGGTCAAATCATCGAAAAGACTTGTATCCTGATGTTCACACACCTTCCCCTATCCTTAATATACCTTATTAAACACTTCCCATCGTTGAGATCCCCCAAATTCCTCATTTTTCCACAAACCCTAGTTTCTTGCCACAACTTGACAATTTTTTAGGCTAGGCCTGTGTTTTGCCCTTTTGGACCCCTTCCCCTCACTCAATCTCTGAGATTACACTTTCCCCTAATTCCTAACATCCCTCCCTACTTCCCAAAATTTCCCCAAGAATTTAGAAGCCCCTTATCCCCTTCATTTCTCTTCATTTCGACAAAATCCCTTGTTTCACACATCGGGATAAGTTTCACTAAAAAGATGTTTCAGAGAAATAAAAGATGAATTTTGGAAAACTGAGAGATTTTTTTGTGCAAAACATGCCAAATGAGAAAAACCTCCCTCACGTTTTACACAGGTATCATGGTTTTAGAGAAATGTCAAAAATACCGTTACCTCAAGAGAATTGAATGCACCTCTGAAGTGACCTTGGGAAAATCAAGATTTCTCGTAGCATGGTTCGCTAAATGACTTGCTTGATGAGTCAAAGGATAACTAGACACAAATATGTTTCCAATGAGCTATCATGAGCTCAATTTGGAGTTGAGGAAGACCTTCAAAAGTTGACTGCAACAGCGCTCTGCCTTGAGGCAGCCTCATTCTGCTCATTTTGAAAAGTTTTGAGAGATTTGATTTATGACAAGGAAAATGAAGTCAAAATTTAAAAATTACACTTGAGTTGGAAATTATACTCCAAGATCTTTCCAACAAGCTATCACACGCTCAATTTGGACACCGGGAAGGCCTCCAAAAGCCTCCTGCACAATGCACTATGTAGCGCTACGCATATAGGAGGCGCGCTACGCACAAGAGGCGCGCTACGCATATAGCCTCCCCAGCCTGTGTAAATTTACAAGCGCGCTATGCACATGCAGCGCGCTACGCACTGGGTAAGCACGCTACGCATATAGTCTCAGAACCAAAAAAATTTTCCCTTGCGTCCGGTTTCATACCAAATCGCCTCAATCGGCTTGCAAGTAGGTTCTTCACGATTGCTAAGTGATTTTTGGAACATGATTATGGTGTTTTCAAAGTGGAGAAACAAGTATTTGATGAGGAGAAATGTGTAAACCCTAGGTTCATTGAAAATTCATTTCTCAGGGTTTTGAAAGATATGTTGACAATCTTGTGAAGGGTTTGCAAACTTCTGTGATTGATATATATGCTCATGCCTATATTGTCTGTGGCGCCCTTGCTCATTATGTACATCATCCTCATGCCCTTTCTTTGCCATTGTACCACTGTTGTCACTATGATTGTCATCCTCATTTTAGCAATGCTCCTTATTCATGTTTTCACATAGTCTCATGATTCACTTGTCCATATCCTCCATTGACATTATCGTAACACTGTTATCATTGCTATGGTTTCACTATGGTCATTTTCACTGTTTCCTATTCTCTATTGACAAACACAGTCTCATTCTCATTTTCCCTTTGACAAATCTTGGCTAGCATTGCAAAGGCTGTACACTACATTACACTTTTTCTACTCATTTGTAAAATTCACTTGTGATCAAAACAGTGACTGTTTTTATGCCAATTCACTTAACAGAGCTATTACCACTGTGGCTTGTTTTCCTATGATGCTTTGGTACATATGTGACATATTTGGGTTTTGAGCATACATTGAAACTTTTGTCTTCACTACACTTATATCAACATACATATTGCAGACATCTTGTTTTCAAAGCCATGTCAGAGACGGATTCAGTTTATGAGTAGGAGTATGACAGTGATTCCACAGCAGGGCATTACTTGGGAGGATTTCATCTCCCGTGACTTCTTCACAGCGCCACAGCCGCCTCTCGAGGTAGTTTATGATGAGGGAGAGCCTTCACATCAGCCGTACATTCCTGAGATCAAGCATATCAGTGCTCCATTGTATGTGACATATCAGAGAGGCCACAGAGCTTTGTTTGCAGCATCACGACGAGTACTATCTCCACCCGGGGTGGAAGGGGTCTCGTTGACTTTATCAGCAGCGCGAGTACTATCTCCACATGGTGTGGAAGGGGTCTCGCCTTCTACATCAGCGCAGGTACATTCACAGGTTCAGGACAGAGACAAAGACATGTTCCGTCATATGAAAAATCATTATTGGGCCCGTAATCACGTCTGCCGAGCTAAAATGAAGATTCTGAAGAGGAGGTTGAGCAGAGCACTAAAACGGCAGAAAAGGCCTGATCCACTTCGGATTTTGGCCGAGGCTTCATTGGCTAGGCATGATACATGATGGAGGGTCTTCGCTCTGAATTTGAGAAAATTCGGAGAAATTTTTGTCATTTTGAAATATTTTGGTCTAAAAACAGATTTTTCAGTTATACGAGTAGCGCGTCGACGCGCTCGCTTATGATTGGGACACTTTTTGGAGGAAAAATTTATATTTTTGGGTTTTTCATGGTAATTTATGCATGCTCCAATATTTCCGAAGCATTTCATCAAGTTTTGGATGATCAAAGGGCCCAAAAACACCATGAAAACCACCTTTCTGCCACCTTTTGCACCACCAGGAAGTACTTCTGGGAGAATGAAGTTTTGGAGGGGAAAATAAACTCCAAATTGGGAAATTACACTTGGGTTGGATAGCCAACATCCAGGGCTTTCCAACTAGTTATCATGAGCTCAATTTGGATGCCGGGAAGTGCCCCAAAAACAGGATGAAAGACGCGCTACGCATATGGCTCAGGCGCGCTACGCATATAGATTTTTGGTCAATTTTTCACCTTCCAACTCAGAATTTCGGCCAGTTGGACCAGTTTTTCTTGTGGATGTAATTTTTGAGTTATCTTGATGTAATGATATGGTTGGCATGTAACTTGGACTCACTTTTACCTATTATAGATGATTCACTCCTAAAAAAGTAAAAATCAAATGTAAGAATCAGTTTCCTCCCTTTTAGAGGCAAGTTGTTTGGTTGCCTATATTCTAGCTCCTTGTTTAGAATTAGTTGGAACTGCTCCTAGAAGTAGGAATTCGACCCCTAGAGTTATGGGAAAGGGTTAGGATGATCTATATGATGTAATTTCTCAATCATTTTCAGAGGTTGGAACTGGTTGGACTCTTGGAATATTTTGGCACACTATTGTACATATTTTTCATATTTTGGCTAAGGAAAGATCAGAGGTTTTGCAGCACTTGTTGGGATTCTTGTGGCTTTCAGTTCTTGATGGTGTTATCTCTCAGTTTATTGTAATTTATTTCATGTTTGATGTATGCCATTCCCTTCTTATGCTTCTGAAACTAAATGAATGAGTAAATGACGTTGAATCCATTGTTTCCAGTGCTCTGCCTTTAAATTTGTTTAGTTTTACATGTTTTCGCCTGTTTGGAGAGGATCCATGTTCTCCCTTGCCCTCTTCAGCTCCTTGTCATTCTGATCCATCCATACACCTGATCAAAAGCATCAAGACTATTGCCTACCTCGCCCCAACTCGAATTCTGCAAATATTTGGCCTTATCCCCATACCCAAAATTGTTTTTCCCATCTTTTCAACAAAAACCCAAAAAAATCAAAATCAAACTTTCCTATCTCTTTACTAGCCTAAAATCAGTATTCATTATAATTCATCTCAGCCCCTTTGAAGACCTTTTGCCGAGATAGACCCGGAGAGAGCCCTCTCCTGTCCTCGTAGGGCTAGCGACGAGGTTGAGCGTGGTTTGATGTAGCCTTGAGTTTTACCTTATTTCAGCCTAAGGTAGATTCGAGCGCTAACACCAGCTACAACTGCTACTAACTCTAATGTTCCATTTAGCTTGGAGGCTAAAATTTTGGAATATTAAAAATGCTTGATTCCACCATTGATTTTCACATCTCTCATTCTTAATTACACCCTTAATTAGCACATAAGTCCATCTTTATTGAAATCACGGGGAATATGAAAATATGTTATTGAAAATAACTCTTTTTCTACTTTCATAATTCTTTTCATAAGACTTTCTAATGTTTTGTACCTCAAAGACGAGTCCTTCACCAACTATTGGATAAGGAGGGAGTCTCCCAAAACAGTGAGAGAAGTTACCTATTTTTCTTTGAGTAACTGAATTCCCCGGTAAAGGGTATACACTTCAACTTGGTTTTTTTATCATACATTCTAAACCTCGTGAATACTATGAAAATTTAACTTTCTCAGGGCCATATAGCACCTCTCCCCCTCCCTCAACTCTTAATTAATCAAAATAATTTTTAATATATTTTTAATCCTTAATTTTTTGTGGAGTGAATTATATTAACTACAAAAATTGGGGTTTTCATGTAGGATTAGAATAATTTAAGTCAAACTCTCAGAGAGGATACCAAACCATAGCCAAAAAATATACTCTCCTAAGAGAAGAGAGAGAAATATGGGAACTGATAGAAACTACAAAAACTAGAAATGCTAAGATATTGACCTAACTAGCCTCGTACAAAAGTAGCTACAAAAATAAAATCACAAACTAGAACCATATCATAATCAAGTTGAAGGGATAGAATCAGAGTTTTCCATTAGGATAGGAGTTTTTGGATATGCTATAGGTCTCCCTACTATTGAGGGCATTTTAATTTGTTGCTCTATCCTCTCCATCCTTCAGTCAATATCCATAAATGCGTGTGTTAGTGATCCAGGATTGAAGAATTTCCAAATGAGATTATTGTCAGTCTAGAAAAGTTCTCCCCAATATGAATTTCATTTTCCAATACAAATTCATCATTTGTATGTATTTATTAATCCAACCCCTCATATGGCTAGTGTCAAGGGTCCATTCAGCTCACACGGTTAGGAATTTTGTGTCTAAGAGGGGATTCATATGTGAAAAGGATTCCCCCTTCGACATGGAAAGTTCTTCATGCTCATGGGTCAAATTAAGCTCCTGATAACATGAGGCAAAATCCTCAATTTGATGGTGCAAACAAGTGTGTCCCTAACAAGCCCGCTCTTGGTAATATGTGACCCCTCTTCTGACTTGATTCCTCTATCATGAAATGTTGTACCAGGCACTTGGAGACCTAAATTCAAACCACGTTCTAGACTGACCAAGAGAAACAATACACACACAGGGCCAGATAAAACTAATACCACTAGACACCAATAGATGGATGACCTAGTGACCTACCTGAATGAAAACCTTTCCAGTTAGGCCCGGGTGCACAAATACTATTGAATCACATAAGCACCAACCATAATTTTGATACCAACAACAAACTGACGGATACGTCGCTAAACATTCAGAATCACCACTATAACACTACCTAGGGGGAATAAATACACCAGTCATAGTGCATGAATAAGTGATAGAATACTAATAACATATCATAAAACCTTTAAACAACAATAATTCACTCACTACAAGGCCTCAGACTATCTCAACCCAACACAGTCTTCACAAGGTCACAGGGACACATCTAGTATGAAAGAGAGACACCAATCCCATTCATACAGAATCCCAAACATAACCAAGATAATAAGTGAACCCCCTCAACCTCCAAGGCCTTAAATAATGATCAAAATTCAGGTGATGGTAATTTCACTAAAAAATACCAACCATCAAAATACCATAGCCAAAAGGAGGCAATGAAACAACTATTAAATGGAATAAATAACTATAACCATGAACTAAGTAAAGGAGCTAGAATATAATGTGGATATCACTTAAAAAGAAATGTGGAGAACTCCAACTTCTATGCCATAAGAAATAAGGAAACAATAGCAATGGCTTCCCTTGCACTAGATTTGATCTAAATTTGTTGCAATTTAACCAATTGAGTTGAGAAATACCATAACCAAAGCTCCAAACATAATTACCTCTCTCCAAATGAATCCTCTAGGGAAAGAGTTTTTGACTTGCTAGTGGGCATGCAGCAAGGTGGAGAGATCCCTATCATAACATTTTTTCTCATGGATGCTTCCACTCCAGTGTCCTGCATTCCGAGTTCATCCTCCTATATTGGGATTTGTTACTAGAAACTAAATCCCTCCTCCCACTTCCTGGAGTTTGGTGTGTAAAAAAAATTTTAATGGTACCAAAATGAACATAATGGCCTCCCTCTCCACATTCTTATAGATTTTTATTAAACAACCATGTCATCCTTTCATCTACTCGCTTGAGGGAGTTTTATTGTTTCACATGTTAGCATTTACACTTGTTGGGTGTTAGGTCCCTATAATAATAGTGTAGCCCCCATATTGTTATTATTGTGCCCCATATAAACCCCATATTGTTATTGTTGTGCCCCATGGAAACCCACTATTATTATTGTAGAGCCATTACATTATTATTGTTATGTAGGCGCTAATTATATTTTTACCCTTTAGACTCCTATATATACCAAGGAGGCATTGTCATTTGAATCATCCAAGAATTGTTCATTTATGTAATGTAAAAGGAGGTTCCCCCTCGAAGAGGCTTATTTTCAAGTAAATCTATTTTTTCTTATGTTTTGTGATAGAATTACATAACATTGGTGTCATAGCTCTGGATATTAGGGTTTTGTTGCTTTAAACAAGACATCTTGGCATTTTCGCTATAATTTTTATTTTAATTTTTTATCTACGAGGCTTCAAAAATTGAAATGATACCATGTGGAGGATAAATCTTGATAATCATCTAGATGCAATTTTAGACCTTTTATCACTATATTTCCAAATATATAGTCCAAGGAAGTTAGGTTTTTTGTATGCTCCAAAATTCAGCATGAAATAGGTGTTCTGAGGAAAATCGTCATAACTTTCGTTTCGAGCATCGAAATTGACTTTCATAAAAACATGATTAAATGTGCACAAAATTTAGTTTCTTGGGTAATATTTTCAATTCTGGAGGTTAAAATAGTGACATGTGGCATCATGTACAAGTTCAATTGACTAAACCATTCCATAATCAAGACATCGTGGGAGAATTGACATAGTTTTACCTTGAAGAATCCAATCTCAGTATAACTAGTTGGGTTGGAAATAATACATAGTGGGCTACCATAGGACGAAATTTGAGACATTAGGAGACAAAAATCATAGAGATACAATAATTTCAATGTCGGCTTTATAAACAATCTGAAAATCAAGCCCTAATTTAAGGTGTGTATTTTTAAATTTCCATAACTTTTGTTTGAAAAGTCGGTTTGAAGTGATTCAAAGGTCATAGTGAAGCATAGATATCATTAATTAGTTTCAAAATGCATCCCAAAATAGTTATATAAACCCATTAATTCCTCATAAATCTCCACTATGACGCATTAAGAGGTAGAAATGCAACAAGATATATCAAAATTACGGGACCAAGTGCAACAAATTTTGATATAACAAAGAGCCACCAAAGATGAAATAAAAGGGGAAATGTGATCCTTTATTATACAGGAATGCAATAAAATACATATATAAACATAAAAACAGAGATGCATCAGAATAAATCTTCATTTCATTAATATCAAAGAACTTAAAGATGCGTACATATAGAATGGAAATAAAATAGCTTGGGTGATGGTAGCTTATCTCTGAGAAGATATGTGGTGGCTACATGCCTCTGAACTGTGCTAAAATGAGCCTAAAAGGCCTTTATATTATTGAAAAATAAGGGAAAACCTTAACCCTAGGAGATGGAACTCCGAGAGTTTTTGGGCCCCATTGAGGTTAGCTGGACAACCAACTTCCTAGGATCACGACTTGGTCATATGTTCTATTTTTGATATGTACAACAAATTTTTAGAAATATATCTCCAAGTACTACAAAAAAAAAATTCGAATCCTATTGCATCCTAAAAAAAAATCATTTAGGGGATCAAACAACTTCGAAATGTCAAGACCCAAAAAACTGCTAAAAATAGTAAATTGTGCTATAAACAAGGAACCTGATGAAACCAAATGGAGGTCCATGTGAAATAGGTGTGTGGCCACCCATATCCACCTTGATCAACATGAATGGTGTAAAAGGGGACATGGATGGTTTAAAAGGGAACATGGATGGTTTGAAAGGGGACCTGGAAGGTTTAAAAGCATATATTGAAGGTTTGACAATGTTGCTACAAGAAAGGCTTTCTAACGGTGAGAAGGTATTCCATGAGACTCATGATGAATAAAAAAGGAATGTGAATCATGATTTTAGAGACTCCAACTTTGGGTTGAAGACCAACCACATTCCAAATATTGATATGAGGAAGTTTGATGGCAAGGATCTAGCAACATGGATACAATAGATGTAATTTTTCTACTTTGAAATATCTCAAATAGACACCATGATTTTCTGAGTTGTATGGCTCATTTCAGTTAGGTGTTTCCACAAGAAATTTGGGAACATTGTGTTGTAGTTGACTTTGACAATTTATAACATAAATAATCCCTAAAGGATCCAAGTACACATGATAGAAATATTTATGAACATCTGATATTCATTCTTGTATTGAAATTAGGAACATACATACCATTTCCGCATTGGTTTTAATAATAACAAAGGTTTGTGATAGGAAATACCAATGAGAAACAGAGGAGATAATGTTTGAATATGAAAAATATAAATTCAAAGTACCACCAACAATACAATTAATCATCCACAATAGCAATATGCATATATATTCAGCCTCAAAAAGTAAAAATAACAAGTGAAATCATTATTGAACCTGTTGGGGTTCCCATGTTTTGGCAAGATTGGCAATACCAAAAGATGAGACAACATCAGAACCACTTTCATACCTCATGATCTAGCCCTCCTGGGTCTAGAGAGGGATCTCTCTATATAATCAAAGGTTTTATGTCTTTGAGGCTCTTGTTTTGAGAGATTAGGCTAGTTATAGGCACAAGGTTTGTTTGTTTGATTTTGGTTGGTTGTTGGGAATCAGGAAAGAAGGATTCGGTGTGAGACAAGGCTGAGAAAAGCAGAATTTAGGCAAAGGAAATATAATTCAAAGAACATTCAAGACCATTGGGCAATGGAGTCAGGAAAGGGTTTAATTTCTATTCAATATGCAGCCTTTCAGTTGGGCTAGTCATCTAAAGCATTGGATCTTAAAGATGATAATGTGGCATGAAAGGTAGAAAGAAGGTGAAAGGAAAGGAAACCTCCAAGGTGACCTTTCAGAATTGAGACCCAGGGATAAGACATGCCATTGAACACCTGTGATCCACAACCTAAAAGGAAAACTCTTCAAACAAGGAAAATAAAAGATTTAGAGCACAAACTGAAAACCTGAGATCAGAGAGAGACTTTGAAATCTCAATGCTTTGGCCTCCAGCTCAAGGGAACTTATAAAGGTTTAATCTAGTGAAGAGGATTTTGGTGAGGCAGAGATAAAAGTTCTCCCAGTATTCCAATTCATTCAATCAAATCCTAACAAGAGCAATCTAAAAACCGATTTCATTAATTCATACATCAGCTAGCAATATAACTGACCACTACACTGGTTAAATTAATTGAAATCAATTCTCAGATAACACATTCAGCAGAAAACATTGAAGGCAAGGAGAGCAGAAACATAGGGTACCTAACAAGGGTAAATCCTATGCCAGATTTCTGATGCGAGCCAGAAGAAATGAAATGAAATGAACTATCAGGTAAAACAAATACTGAGACAAAAAAACATCATCGCTGCTTTAAATCAGGATCCAAAGAAATGTGCTTGTCATATTAAAGAGCAACACCATTCGTGTAAAACATTTCCAATAGCTTGAAAATTCAGTCTGAAATGCCTTCCTTAGCCTATCTTACAACTTTACACAGAGACTGTGTCTCAAAAGAAACAGCTTGCAATTCTCTGATAACCGATCAACAACAACAATGAGTTTCTTCATGAAATTTATAGCTCAAAGAGGAGCAGAGGAGGTAGGTGGAAAACTAAATGTAGCATTAAAACTCAGAAGAGGAGGAGGGTTGAGGCCCCATTCTGTTTTAAATTATGGGCATTGATCTCTGGTACTCTTTGGATGAAAGAATGGTCTTTTTCGGTCTGCAGTTTACTCCAGGTATGTCTTTGATGTACTTGCTGTAGCACTCTACAATACTCTGGTGAATAAGCCGAGGTGGACAAAAGACTGTGAGGTCTGCCATATTGCGTAAATAATGCATTGGAAGTGTAGGACTGATGTCAGGGGGGGGAACTTCATTTGGACACAATGTAGACTGAAACAGTAATGAGTACTGTGTCCTTTCTCAGGAGGAGACATTATGCTGATATAAAAACCCTGATGATATGGTTTTCTTGTGCGTTGGACCTTCTGCGTGATCCATGATGTCTTCGATCTGGTACCTTGCCTTTAAATACGTGGATTAAGGCTCAAAATCTTCAATTACGGGCCTTAAATGCTCTGTTTTCCCACTGATACTCTTTTTCGCTCCATCATTGCCTCTATCAGTGAATTCTGCGCTTTAATGTCTCCGGGAAGGTTTCACAGAGTTTAACCCTGTTCCTTAATGAAGGTCCTATCATAACGCCTTCCCAGGCCTTTCTTTCATAATTTCGATCTCTGCACATGGTCTTCCCAGCGTTTTAGCCACTAAAACAGTGACGGTGAACCATGGCGGTTTTCCGCTAGCCTGTAACCATGCAAATCACGAAAACAAATTAAGAAAACCATGCATAGGGATGGTGAATGCAGTGGGGTCGATGAGAATGGACGTGCAGCCCGGTGAATTGGTGGAACAGTGCAGGGTGATGGCGAAAACGTAGTGAAACGATGGAGGATGGTCCGGTGAACGTTGGTGGACTGCGGCAAAAATTTAAATGTGAACCTTTGAAATTTAACCTTTGAGAGAAATATAAAGGGGGCTGATGAAAATGTGACGAAAATATATGAACACACGTGGAATGGTGATGTGGTGGGAGCCGATCAATGGCGGGGCATGCATTAAATCTGGACCGTCCGATCTCAGGAGGAGATCGACGATTGAGAATGCGTTGGAGGGCGACAGATGGTGGGCCAGGGGTCTATTTGCCTCGGATTATCCCCCGTGCAACTTCGTAGTGCGATAACCGTTGGATGAACAGCTTCAAATCGGACGGTGCACGTGCATATCGCGTTGAGTCCACAGTCGAACGTTAATGTGCAATGGAGGGCAGTTTTCAAATAGTGCGTGGAGCCACGTGTCATGCGGTGAATGGCATCGCTCCGAAATGAAAAATACCACCCACCTTCCAAAGGCAGTGCGATAGAAACCGTCAGTTTTGGAACAAGATTTTTCTACGGGGATCACCGGGGCAGATGAACTGCGAGCCGTCGATCTGTGGATCAGATTGACGGCGGGTATGCGATCGGAGGGGAGGGGGGGCACGGGTGCGATGCTGATTTGCGAAGACCGTCGGATCTGTATAGATCGACGGCAGGTATTGCGCCTGATATCCATTTGCAGTAAGCGCCTACAGGCTAGCGCTTGGTTCTAGTGTTGGGCCATGTGGGGGGAAACAGTTCTGGGGCTGAGCCAAAAAGGGGCTAGGCCTTATATATGTGAAAATGTGGGATTTCGGCCTTTTTAATGCAATTTGAGGCTAGGAAAGGGTAACGATAGAGGGAATAAGGGTTTTCTAAACCAAACAAGGGATGTGTGTATGGTTTAGAGGGGATTTTGGGATGGTTTATAAGGACTAGGGGAGGGATTTAGGGGTGAAAGGGAGGCTTTGAAAAAGGGGATAAAGGGATGAAATGGAGAATTCTATAGGGGTACAAGGGGCAAATGAAGGCCTTTTGGAGCACAATTTTTCACAATCAGAGAGGCTTGTTGACTTAATAACAGCAGAGGGAAATAATCGAAGGGCGGAGAGCATGAGGAGGCTTCAAGGATGTGTTTTTCAGGAGAAAAATGCATTCCTTGAAGGCTCCAAAAAACAATTTAGCCCCCTGCTTGCTTGTCAAGAAATTTATAGGGGGCTAACAGAACCAATGAGCATTCATCCAACTGACTTGAGTAGAAGCGTGGCCCTTTTTAGCAAGGGTATAACATTTAATTTTCACTTCAGATTTCCTAGGTACATCCAGAAATCAAAACACAGATATAACAAATTGTTGTCCAAGTGAAAATCGCCCAGAATTGGTGAATTTGTGTTCCCTTGAGTCAAAATAACCTCTGTGCAGTTGGTCCTTTACCCATAGTAACTTGTACAGTTAGCATCATATGACTTTCTACTCTCCTCTACTAATGAAACTTGTCCTCAAACTACATATAAAATATGCCTCCAATGTGTGCCTCCGCAAGAGACAACCAACTTCCTTTATGGTGAACTCATCCCTTCTAATCTTAGTCTCAAGATGGCTCCCTTTTTTGTGGAATTATACCCTCCAAATATCATCATATGGTTAGGGAAGGGTCATCTCAACCTTCATATAACTCCTTGATACAAATTGGCCTCAAAATATGAATTAGTTCTGCCCCTTTTCTCTGTATTTGATCGCTGGAAAAACTTTAGTGAATATGGAAGCATTGTCACTCCTGGAAATATTAAATCAATCCCCTCATTCGCCCAAATTAAATTATTGGAAACCTCTAGACACTAAACAACAAAAATTCGGCCTCTTCTTGGACAATCGAATTTCTGAAATAATTAACACGTCCCTTGGAGGAATACATTAAAGAACTCATCCCTCCTTAAGATCATAAATTTGGTATGGAAAAACCACTGAATAATTCAGTCTCCAATTTTGAATGAGAATACATTATTTGAAGACACCTGCAAACAAAATCATTCAATGATGAAGACTCCCTGCAATAGTCACAATTGGAACACTTGAAATAATATTCCCAACGAGCTAACTGGTGGCACTCAAATTCCACAAAAATTAGCTATTGAGTTTCACTTGAAACTATGAAACTCGCTTGAGCTTATTCATAGTGTCAAATAAAAATGATAGAATATAATGAATTTCCATTTAGTTCCTCCTCCTTTTATAAATTTTCATGGAGCCTCCCTCTAGATTCTAGATTCTAGATTCTCCCCTTTTTCCCTATTATTTTATTGGTGGGGGGGATTTTCCACTTTTGGCTCCATTTAGATAAAATAATAGTTTTGTGTCATTCCAATACAATAACAATTTATCCCTTCTCTCACAAAATAATATTTCCCCCTTTTAATAGTAGCCAAAAAATTGCAAAACTCCTATGTGATTTTTGAATGCAAAAAATTGGGAACATCATAGTCCTCCCTGCTAAAAATTTATTTTCCTCAAGAAATAACATCATATATTGTTTTTCTAGAGTCCCAAATGCACCACTGAACCACTCCTTGATGCAACACCACCATCACATGAATAAATAACATGACATCGGGATCCCAAACCATCCTAACCCTTATGAAGCCTCCTATTCTCCACTCGTTATCCTATACAGTAAAGTCTCTGGAATCCCTCTGCATATCGATAGTAAGTACAACATCTCGACAATGTGGAATCTTAACCAGTCCATTGAGAGGTTTCCATATTGAGTAATACACTTCAAGAGTATAATCCCAAAGATGTTTTCCAATCCCTATGGAGATGAACCCTCATTTTATTGTGCTCCCCGTGATCTCCTCTTGTTGGAAATCCTGCCATACTGATGGAGTCCCCCATGTCATCAATGACTCACTAAGGCTTATTGGAATATCTAAGTTATCTTCCCCTATAGAAACAAGCTCATCCCTAAGGGTAGTTGAACTTCACATGTAACAACTTCAGGTTAATGTTTTATGTAATAAAGGACATTAAAGGAAACAAATAAGACCAATATCATGGGACACATATTCCAAGTTGAATGAGGTGGGAAAACATTATAGTGGGCATCACTTGTGGTTAATCAATGGATATGTAAATTAGTAATGGTATTAGCACAGGAAAAATAAAATAAATGGAAATTAATTAAAGGAATAAAGGAAAATAGGAGAAAAGGGAGATGAAGAGACAAGACTATGCATGCAAGGCAAATTAGAGAGAAAATAAAATAAAATGAAAGAAAATAGGAAAATGAAAGGAAGAGACACCAAACATCAATGATAAAAAGGCATCATAGAAACAATTCTCAACTTTTGTTAGTTTTAGCTTTGGATCAATTTCATAAAGAGATCTCCGAGAGGATAGAGAGAAAGCATTTAGACACAAACATGCAAGCAAGAAAAGGAAAGTAAGAGAGCACAATGAGAAGACTGGAAGAACAACTACAACAAGAATATTTTGCAGGTAATAGGTTGCATGTGTGATTTCCTTGTTGGGATTTGAATGCATTGTGCATGAATTTGGTTTACATGGTTATTTGGTGTCATTGGCATAGGATTTTCCTGGATTGATATTGGTTTCATCCTTGCCTTTCCATTTCCTAGATACCCATGGTGCAATGGAATTCGCTATTGGTTGATATTTTTATTGTCTGAAGATTTTGGATCTGGGTGAGGTGGTCTCGGGAAAATCCCAAGGGTTGGGGGTGGAGATGGTTTTCTCTAGGAATCCCTTGATAGGTGGGTGGAGACAATAAAATTCATCTAGGTATGGTGAAGAAACTATGAGGCATCCTAGCTTGTGTTGGTTTGGTGATTTCTGGACTGGTATAGGTGAAATCACTATGGTTGAGGGTTGAGGTGGTTTAGCCTCTGGAATCCCTGGTTGGTTTTGTTTTGATTTATCCCATGAGAGCCCACATTCATGCTTGGAATATGAAACGGGGGTGATTGGATGAAAGAAATATTTTGTTCAGCCCAATTTATGGTCTGGTGGTACGTGGAAGTTCTTGAATTCATTTTCATTTGCATATTTACTTCTATATTGATTCCTATTGAGAATAATGATCACATGTATTAGTTATTGTGTCGATTTTATGACTGGATTTTCACGGCTTCATTATGGTTGAATGTTGGTTATAGGCATGGTAGTATTCCAATCCAAGAGGGAGCTCAAAAAGCATAAGTTGGCATGTAGTATTGCCAACATTTCTTTCTCATAAATAGGTTTTTGTAAGTACTTTCCTTTGATTATACAACTTTCAAAAGCAATGGGTCTTCCTTCTTGCATTAAAAACGCACCAATTCCATTTCCTGAGGCATCACATTCCACAATAAAAGTTTTTGTGAAGTCTGACATAGCTAAGATCGGTGCTTGGCACATTGCCTCTTTAATATGTTCAAAGGCCTTAGTTTCTTTTGGAGTCCAAGAAAATGAATATTTCTTCAGTAATTATGTCAGACGTGTCGATATTCTCCCATAATTCTTAACAAACTTTCCGAAAATACCTTGTTAACCCCATAAATCCTCAAAGCTTCTTTATGGTTGTGGTGATTTTCTATTACTTAATGGATTTAACTTTTTTAGGGTCTATATTAACACCCTCATGAGATACAATATGACCCAAATATTCCACCTCCTGTACACCAAAGAAACATTTGGAGGTTTTTTCATATAATTGTTTCTCCTCCAATAGTTTGAGCACCCTCTCAACATGTTGAACATGATCCTTCCAAGACTTGTTGTAGATTAGTATATCATCAAAAAATAATAACAAATTTTTTCTAAGTGTTTGAAAATGGAATTCATCAAACCTTGAAATGTGGAAGGTGCATTAGTAAGTCCAAAAGGCATGACCAAAAATTCATAATCAGCCTCATGAGTTCTAAATGCTATTTTTGAAATTTTTTTAGTCTTCATTCTAATTTGATGATATCCAGAATGAAGATACATCTTCGAGTAAATTGGTCCATGTAATTCATCCAATAAATCATCAATGAAGGGGATGGGAAATTTATCTTTAATAGTGAGATTTTTGAGCTCCCTATAATTCGGACACATATGCCATGATCCATCCTTCTTGTGCACAAATACTAATGGAGAAGAGAAAGAACTTTGACTAGGTTTAACTATACCAGCCTCTAGCATTTCTCCAAACATATATTCAATCTCACTCTTTTGAGCATAAGGATATCTGTAAGGCCTGATGTTTGGAGGAACACTTCCTGGAATCAAATGAATAGCATGATCATGATCACAAATAGGTGGGAGACCTTTGGGATTCTCAAACACCTTCGAATGATTGTCCAATACTTTTTGGAGATCTGGAGAAATAGATGATTTTGATGTTTGAACCTCTAGTGATAATAATTGTGCAATTACTCCTCATTGTTCTTTCTTCAGAATATTTTTCATGACATTAGAGATGATTAATTTTCCTAGCTTACCTGGGATACCCCATAATTCAACTTCCTTTCCTTACAAAAAACAATTCAAGAAAAGTTCTTGAAAATTAAAGGCTATCATCCCCAAATATTGTAACCATTATACTCCTACTAAATCATCAGCATCACCCATTGGAATCGAGAGCATTGGACTATTCAATACATTTTCCCCCATGCTTAGCTTGATATTATGGTACTTTCCAGAACAATTTATAGTTCCTCCATTTGCAACCATCACTTTACACTCTAGTGTTGGGTATAGGAAGCAATTCAATTCCTTATATACCTTACAATCAATAAAATTATGGGTACTACCCGAATCAATCAACACTATTACATTTTTCTTCTTGATATTTCCTTCTATCTTGGGAGTTTGAGGAGCGGTAATTCCCGCCAATGCATTACAAGATATCGTCGGATTCATTTCTTCTTCCTCTAGGATTGGTTTTTGGTGTATATCCTATTCTTTTGAAGATTCTTGTTCCTTTTCTTTCTCCTATTCATAATCTATGCAAAATAATTTCTTCTCAGCACACTTATGACCTTTAGTATATTTTCTATCATAACTATAGCAAATCCCTTTTGCTCTTTTCTCTTCCAATTGTTGTGGTGTCAACCTTGTAGGTTGTGGAATTCTAGGAGTAGAAACACTTCCATATTTATGGTTGTGAGTGGTAGGCTTCCTTGTCACAATAATTTTTCTTTCAATTTTTATTTCCAACCTGAATTCCTTCTCCAATGAGTCAAGTTCCCAAAGGTGAACCTCATGTTGGAAGTTATCCTTTAAAGTCCCTATGAATACATCAATCATGTGCTCCTCTATAATATCCTTTACCCTTATGTTCAATTTTTGGAAGTCCTCAATGTTCTCCACCATTGAACCCTTTTTTTTTAGATTTATCAATTGGGTAAAGAAGGTGTTTCTCTTTGTATGCTCATAATGTGCTATCATTTCCTCCGTAAAAATTGACCAAGTTACAATTTTTTTATGAGAGAAAAGACATTGATACCATTAAAATGTATTGGGTTCTATATATAAAGTTTCAATGCATACATTTTGCACATTTTGCACATTTTGGAGATCAAAGTATTGCTCCATCTCTATTAGCCATGTTACGAGATCCTTGCCATCAAAATTCCTCATATCAATATTTGGAATATGATGGGTCTTTAATCCAACATTAAAATCTATGAAATCATTACTGACATTTATTTTTTTCTCATCATTAGTTTCCTCTACTTCCTTTTCGCCATTAAGAATCATTTCTTGTAGAAACTTTGTCAAACCTTCGTTCAAACCATCCATGTCTTCTTTTAGATCATTCTTCATGTCTTGCATGTTTCCTTTCAGTTTTTCTTCTATACCATCGATCTTAGCTTCCATTAAATTTTTCAAACCATTCATATTAGCTTCAACTCCTTTCTTCAAACCCTCCATATTAGCCTCCATTTAATTTTTGGTTACTTTTTGCAAGAGTGAAATTTGTTGCACTTGGTCTTGTTATTTTGATATATCATGTTGCACTTCTTCCTCTTCATCCTTCATAGTAGAGCTTTCTGAGGGATTAATGGGTGTGGAATTATTTTTGGGAGGAATTATAGATCTCAATACTAATATCTATGCTTCAATATTCCCTTGGAATCACTTCAAACTGATTTTTCAAACAAAAGTTATGCAAAAAAAACTTTAAATACACACTTTTTTCTTGCTTTGAGGATATCGATCTTGAAACGGTTGTAACTCTGTAATTTCAGATCTCCAAGATCTGAAATTTGGTCCTTTCACAGTCCTATGATTCTTCTTTCCTATGCCATAGATCAGACCTACTTTAGATTCTTCAAGATAAAGTTATACATGATATCCCACAATGACCTAATTATGGGCTGGTTTGGCAAAGTGGACTTGTACGGCATGCCATGTGTCACTGATTTTACCTTCGACTCTGAAATCAATACAGAAGAAACTACAGTCTGTGGACTTTTGGTAGCTTTTTACAGAATTCCAATCGAATGTCTGAAAAAAAAATTATGACAATTTTCCCTCGGCCACCTATTTGAGATGAAATTATGGAGCTTGCAAAAACCAAAACTTCCTCAAATCATATCTCCAAAAATATTTTGAACCAAGATCTAAAATTTTTATACAAAGTTTCACAGTATTTCGGCTCAATTTTTTTTTAGTTTTAGCTTCTAAACCTTCGTAGAAAGAAAACGTATAACAAAAATTCCAATATGACTTGTTTGCAGTAGAAAAACCCTAGAATCCAAAGCTCTGATACCAAATGTTATGAAACCAACTCACAAAATAGAAGCAAAGAGAGATCAACGACTTAGAAATGAGCCTATTTTAGGGAGAAACCTCCTTGACATTAAATAAATGAACAATTATTATATGATACAAATGATGAAACCTCCTTTCTATATATAGGAGTCTAATGGGTCACAATATAATCCTAGCTGACATAACAATAACAATAGTGGGCTTCTATGGGGCACAATAATAACAATATGGGGACAACATGGGTACAAAAATAACATTAAGGGGGTTATACTAACAATTAAAATAAGGGGATACACTAGTATTATAGGGACTTAACACCCACTTACCCCGTGCAAAATGTAGTCCCCTTCATTCCTTTACTCGGTTGAACACAAACATAAGATCAAAAATCATAGAATATTTTTGAATAAGGATAGGGTAATGAAGTTTGCAAGCGTTATATTTTTAGAGTATATTTTTCATGTTTGGTGTTGCTTTGCTACCAGCACGCCTGAACGGTACCTCTGGAGTCACTTCAGGGACACAAACATTGCTCCACTACCAGCAAGCCTAGACAATAATTAGTGAAGTTTCTTACTTCACCTCTCTGCATAGGAATCCTTTCTCATATTTCACCTTTATTTATTTATATAAAGATGATTGTGCATCTGCACTTATTTATTTATGAATGGAAGAGGGATCCCGAATTATTGAGAGTAGGAGAGGTTGTCCCTTCAGAGAAGCATATATAATACCTATGATATTGGTTTTCTCATTTATATTTTCCCCTTGTCCTTCTCTACTTGAATGGATCACCTTCAAAACACCAAAACATAAAATTGAGTGTAGGCATGAGGTTTCTAGGATAGACAAGGAGTTCACGGTTTGACACAAGTGTTTCTTGATGCAAGGATCCTATTTTCTGTCTAAATATCATTGACCAAAAGTGGTAACCCAGACAAGGAAGAAGGATCGAGAGTCATCCAAATGTTGTAGTGTTACAATTCCTTTTCTATTTTTCGACATTCCCCTTCGATCCAAAAGAGAAGCTTCATGTAAGGTATTATTGATGAAACAAAAGGAAATTATGTAACACAACAAGACAACCAACCTAGAAGACAAGACAAAAAAATGGCTAAACAAAACAAAATGAAAGAGAAAAGTAAGATAAGACAAGAGACTAAAGAAAACAAGTACGAGATGAGTGCAGGAGGGAAAACTAGGATCAATTTGGACCAGCCGACGCACATATGGTGGAAAGACCGACAATTTTGAGATCTCTGCGAATAATCTGAACAATCGAACCAAGTTCCCCTTAAGCCAAATATGGCAAACCATTTTCTTGTGACTGATCACCGACTGTACGAGCATCGTAATCATCAAAATAATTTAATAGGGATGCCATCACAACAAATAAAAGAGACCAGTCAAGACATGGTAAACAGAGAATAACTTGATTCATGTGATAAATTGTGCATTCATTCACAGTGAAGAGTATTTCAGGTGCATTGAGGAACAATATTCGTGATACGATATTCACAAGGAAATTCGAGAGTTTCTCATCATGAAACAAATATGATAGATATTATTCCTTCAGACAAAGATGGTCTTTGGAATGATTAACTTCAAAATTCGATGACTCTATGAGAGATACACATTCCAAACACACATTTGATGCAATATATTTGCATGAATATGAACCAAAAATATTCTTGAATCTGGTCAGAAGCAAAATCTCGAAAGTTTGAAATATTGCATCTAAAATACCAAAAATATTTGAGAAACAGATTTACATCAAATGAAACCATGCAAAGAGGAATATTGCGCGAGAGGAAACAAGTCTGACTTAGTCTAGGGGGCTTACCAGATTCATGAGATCCTGACATAACCATCAATGGAATTTGAAGTTCCTCGACTCCCTGGTATGTCCTGAAACTTTCTAAGATTGTAAAATCACATTTTGAAGATTTAACAAGATCATGCATGGTTTGAGGATAGCTTCTACCACTGCCTTCAATAAGGCCACTTCTCACCCAATGGAATCTATCTTTGTCACTGATTTTACCATATTTTATAACTTCAAAAACCAAATTACTCAAGTCAAAATATTCTTTTAATAGCAAATTCAAAGATGAATAAATCAAGGAAATTTTGTGAGAAAGTTGATTTGAAGAGTTGTCTTCATGCAAGATATGAGATGATAAGGGATGGGAAGAGTACCCAATGATTTGATTGTTTTCAATTTCATCATGGAAAATCTCATATCCTTGCGTCAATCAAGAAGATAACTCATCGAATGAAGAACCTAAAGAGCATGGAGTATCTTCATCGCAATTATATGCATCGCAAACTGCAGAACACAAGGGATAGTGACATGGAGGGAAGTTTCTATTAGCACATATTCTTTGACTGAATTAGATTTTGGATCTAAATTAAAAACTTCATGAGAGACTAAAAGATAAGTTAATACGTCTGGGCATTTGTGATTGCATACATCAACAAAGTTATCATCATTGGAACGATTGTTTCCCAAGGCTATATATTGATCGAAATAATTGATTACATTTGATTCACTACGGATATTAGTAGATTTAAAATAATCCAAGAAGAAGTGCATCATATTCACATGGAGGATTTGGAAAATAGAAGAAAGATCGAAAACCTCTTCACCCTCCTTATCCTCTACCTATGTAATGTGATTTCCTTGTATCTAATCACAATTTGAACTAGCAACACGAAAATAAAGAGAGTGTGAAAAACTATATGGTGGAACAAATTTCTCAGGTGGATCATGGTACAAAGAGTCACGACCAATAGAGGGCAGAGGATAATGGAAATCAATATCATATTCAACACTAGAGTTATGAACAGTAACATCATCTTGCAGAATGGAGGCGTTATTCTTCACCATAGGCTTCATCATCCATTCTAGAATTTCCTCCTTTGAATCAGAGTTATGACAAGCGGAAGAAGAATGAAAAGATAGATTAGGAATTTGATTAGATTATCTCCCTACATTATCATTATCACGAGGAGGCACCCTCATCGAAACTGGAAAAGGAGGAAGACAAAGAACAAAAGGAATAGTAGGTTCCTCCTATGAAATTAGAGGTGTCTCATAATTCATAATATTTCGGGGAGTGGGAAAATTAGGAGGTTTAGTTTCACCGCGTAAAGCGATAAGAACCAAGCACTCAAACTCTTATTTCAAGAAATCCCAATTGATATATTCTTCCAGAAATTCATAGCAAAGGTGAAGGAATCGATTAGAATAATCCTAAACTGATTCATTGGCCTTCATTCTTAAGAGATTGATTCTTCTACAAACATTTTAGTGATTATACCTATCAATTTTTTTATGAATCTCCTTTGCTAGTTGGTTGAATGAATAGATAGAAGCAACGGGTAATGTATGACACCATTTATTAACGTGACCTTAAAATGTGAGGGTGAGTAATCTAGCCATGACATACTTGAAATGCATTTTTTTAGAAAAGAAAAAATGGACAACTTGAAACAGATGTTCATGAAAACCTAATTTACCCTCACCATCAAAATTAAATTGGGATAGGTTGTATATAACTTCCACAAGGATGGTAAGATTAAGATCTTTATAAAAACATATTGGGATTGTGATTTGGGGAAGATCCATTTTGAATAAGGGATTCAAACCAAACTCAACGGGCATAGCTTGTGGTCTAGTCCTCCTTCTAGCGACATTTTTGTCAGTGATGCAAATCTATTAACAAAGAGTCTCCCTAATGTGAAGCCAAAATTATACCTCAAACTATTTGAGTCTAATCCCCGTCAATAATATCGACATGGTTTCCATGTATTATTATATATTTTCCTTGACTCTAATTGCTAGCAAGAGAGAGGATTGCACATTCACTTTAAGATATCAAGGGGGGTGTGCCTGGTGAGTGTTTGATCATATGTGTGTCAAATTCCTTCTACTTCAGGGGGAAAAGAAAATGTGGGACTCTAAGAGATAGGTAATAGTACCACCCAAGAAGATACACACACAAACAACAAGATATGTCTAAAATCTAATGGAATTGTCCACAAGGGATGTGATGGTCATTATAACCAACGAATGAGAAGGTATGCCTAACATCCTGCAGAATATTCCATAAGGATGGGATATAAATAACAACCATTACATTACATTCCCAATTAGATAAGTACTAAAATAACTGAAATAGTTCAACTACCTTATCACATGTGGAAGCAAACATGAAGTACAAGCATTCTTAGAATAGTCTTATAAACAATAATAATCCATGCATGGAGAATGTGTTGGCCTTGAAAGGCTTTTGTTATTAAGTAAAAGTTCTAAGACACATATGTCTAATGCAAATCACTAGCTCCAATAGTGGAGTGTTGGAGCCACACCTTGCCCCAAAAGAAAAGTAGCTTATCTCTCTAATGATTTGTTGGTGGAGCCAAGGTGAAAAATCCTTTTCTCATATAATTAGGGAATATATCTAACCAAGGGATGCTTCACCCTCCTTGTGATGCTTTGACTACACTTATGAATGTTTGACTTCCTATCACTTTTCAACTTACATGACTCTTCATATTCCATGTGTGTCCTTTGGAATTCCACTTTAAAATACATTTTAAATACAATTTACATGATCCACAATAATGATGTGGCATATAATGAATTGTGATGGGACATGACATGACACTAATTACATGGACTACACGATGATGTGATAGTGCCAATTTTTCCTTCTTGCTACTTCTTTCTTTATGTATTCTTGAACAGATGGTACATGTCCTCTTCTTCCTCCTCCTTATGACTTGAAGATGAGGAGTCTTCCATGTGATCTTGATCTTGATTTTCTCTTATATTCTAGTGTTCCTTCATCTTGCTTCCTATGCTCCATGTGTGTCTTCTAGCATGTCTTCCTTCTCCTTCTTCATTATATTTCCATAAAATTATAGAGTACTTGTATCTGCAATTCACTCATGACAAGACAACATCACTCTGATAAACCCCTAATCTAAGATGGTGCATATTGATCCACTAATTGAGTCAGAACTGTGTGGTAGGCAAAGAGAGAGGCTCAATGAATACATAGTTGTGTAGCTCAGGAAGTTAGGGGTAGAGCTTGTGCTTTGAGACTATGCAGTGTGCAGTTCAGGTTGGACTAAGGAAAAATATTGTGCAGTTTTAGAGCTCAGGGGAACAGGCTGAGGGATTTTGAATTGTTTTAGCTAATTGTGCAGTTATGGAGGGAATATGAACCCAGTTGATTGTTTAGTTTCACATTTCAAGAGCTCATGGATGAGGCTTGAGCCTTGATATTGCGCAGTGCACAGTTCAAACAGGATTGGGGAGACAAACTACACAGTTTCTGGACTAAGTGAGCTCAGTTGCAGGGTTTTGCAGTACTTGGTAAAACTGTGCAGTTATGAGAGGTAGAGGAGGTTGGTCTATTATGAAATTTTGTAGCTCAAGATTTCAAGGGATGATCTTGAGGCTTGTGGTTGCGAAGTGCGCAGTTGAGGCCAAGTTGGGAAGATGAATTGCGCAGTTCTGAGAGGCAAGGTCAAGCTTGAGCATTGAAATTGTGAAGTGCGCAGTAATAGAAATCAGTAACTTCAAATTGCATGGTTTCAAGGGGAAATGATGCAGCTTAATGGTTGGAATTGTGAAGTGCACAGTTGAGGAAGGTCCGATAAGGCCAATTTGTTTGGGAACTTCTGAAAATTGGCTAAGTGTGGGACCGAAAATACTGTTGTAAATAGTGATATGACTTGATTATGATCACACACTTGAAACACTTTGATGACATAAAAATGTAGATAATATGGAACATTGACAACATATTTCCCTCAATGTGATAACCTTATGATGACTTCACAACAAGTGCGACATTAATATATACTTTGCGACGAACATGACAACACTTGTGTGAGAGTTCTTAAAACTTTGGGAATGAGTGTGATTGATTCTTAAATGGTTAGACCAAATTATTCACACAAATATAACCCCTTGAAACCACCAAAACAAGCATGCATACGTCGTGTGACAACTAATCATGTGAAAAGACGTAAATTACTAAAGTGTGAACGAATCTTGTGATATGTGGACAACAGTGAAAATAACATATTCTAGAGAAAAGATAACATGAAAATTACACTAATTAGAGTAAAGGAAAGTGAAAGTGACAGTTGAAAACATGAAAACTACATTCACGAAAACAACGGGGCGCAAAAGCGATAGTTTGAAAAACTCACCGAAATGGAAGTACAATGCGGCTATAATGTGATAAATTGTCGTTATTAGTGTGCACCAATTGTCAACATGGATCGTACATTGCACAGACACGTTCCTAATTAAACGTACTATGCATGTCCAATATTACGTAGAAGAATGTGCTGATGAAGTTATTGTGGACTGAGCATGTGTGTGTAAGCGCCTTCAACACTTCCAATCCAAGAGGGAGCTCAAAAAGCATCAGTTGACCAAGAAGTGACTACGGAATGACTGATTATAATATCCACAATAGGCTCCAAAATTCGAGTGTATGTAAAATTTTGGAGGGTGTTTTTTGCAATAACAACAAGATGGTAGTGAGCCTTCTTGATGATTCTCTAGTGAAGTGAATGAGATAATGATCTCATATGCATCCATCACCTGTAGCTACTATTTTTACTATATGTTTCAAAAAAAAATTATCATATTTTTTGTATTTTGGGGAAGTTTTGAGCCTACTATAGCTTGTGTAGACTTGTGATTTTTTTAGACTTGATTCTAGAAAGTTCTGGGAATTTTTGGGTAGTGGCCTATAGGGTAGCTCAAAAATGAGGCACTGATTTTGTGGTTGCATGCATAGTTCTGGTAATTTTTAGTTGCAATCACATAGAGAAATGCATGTGCATGCAGTTGGAGATTTCTATCTGCATGCACATCTTGGCATGTGTGCAGCTGAGCCATGAGCTCGATTAAAAAGAAGTTCCAACTCAGGGTCTGATCACCATAGGTTGTTGGTTGACATCTGGTTGATCTAGTGTTGGATTGTAGATTTCTGTGGTGTAGATTTTTAGATTCAAAACTCGGAATCTCCATAGTCCTCATTTTTCAATCGATGTTTTGGGTCTAAAGCAAGACCCATAATGATATAGTGTTTTTGAGAGGTATCAATAAATTTCTATTTTGTAGGCCCCACTTCTGTCACTGGAACTTGGAGGTTGGGTCATTTTATAGTAACTTTTAGCTGATATTTACCTTGGAGAGCTTGTAAAAGCAGGTAAATGTGGGACGGGGTGTTATAGGGTGGTATCAGAGAAGTTCCATTCCTTGTAAGCCTTTCTCTGGTACCGGTGTCACAGAGTGATATCAAAGTGAGGTTTACAGTATTGGACTTCGAGGTATATGTAGATGGTTATGGTTATCATGCATGTGGTTATTGTTATATTTTTATGTTATCATGCATAATGTTTCCATGTTGTTGTTGTTATTATATATCGTGCTAATATGGATTGACTTGTGTAGATGAGATATCCTCCCTTGAGCTACATTGAGGTATTATTTTGATTATGTTTTCTATTTAGTTTATCTAAAATCACTTATTTGCAGGAAATAGAATATCATAGATGAAGAGAATAATGGTGGACTACAGTCCACATGACTCCCCTTACAGGCTTGATTTGAATTCAATGGAATGGGATAATTTCATCAAACAACAAGGAGAAGAGTATTCTCTTGATCTAGTAGGCACATTGAGGAGTATGAGGGAAGATATTAGAAGTTGCATAGTAGATAATAACAGGTTTATTGAGGCATGGGAAATACTTGCAAGGGCTCAGGAAAAGAACTTTGAATTCAATGCAGTTATTCTTCAGAGCCTTTTAGAATTTGCAAAAGTAGGGACATGTTGGGATCATTCATGGAGATATGTAGGAGGAGAATACTAATGGGGCATATGGTAGTAGGTACCAGAAAGGGAACATGTTGGACATGGAGGATACGGTGAAGGGTTTAATACTCTTGGATACACTTGACAAGAGGACATTCACACATGGGTTTTATTCCAACTCTTCTTCCAAGAGACATCATCGTCATTACCGTCAGCTTCATAGGAGGAGTGAGTATTTTCCAGAGGATTTCAGGAAAGCCAATCCTCCTACTTTTGATGGTGATTTGAAGAAATCATAAGATGCAAAAGAATGGTTTCTTAGGATGAGGAAATTATTTAGATTGCATGACTACTTAAAGAACATTAAAGCCAATATATTCACCTTCAATCTCAAAGGAAAAGAAGATATCTAGTGGTAATATATCAAGAATGTTAAAGGCATTAGAGAAGATAAGTTGACATGGGATGAGTTTGAAAAAATATTTAGAAAGAAGTACCTGTCTGAGAGGTATTATGATGGAAAGGCCAAGGATTTTTATGAGCTTGGGATGGGTTTAATGATAGATGAAGAGGTATATAACTAAATTTCTACAGCTTTTGAGGTATGTTCCATGTCTCAAGAATGATAAAGATAAGATCCAAAGTTTCATTAGTTAATTTCCATTTTCATTCAAGGATCAAATTGAGTTTGATGAGCCTCTATCATTGGAGGAATTTATCAGGAATTTAAAGCATTGATATGAATAGTTGAAGTGAAATCTTGAGTTCAAGTGTGAAGAGAAATGTAATGAGAAGACTAAAGGAAAATGGCCCAAGAAGCGAGGAAGATCCAAGGATATAGATAAGAAATTAAATGCATGCCCTCATAAGAATTTCAATGTAGTTGAGAATGGACATGGGTCTCAGCCTAAAGAGAAGCAGAATAAAGGCAATGGCAGGGAATCATTGAAGTGTTAGATTTTTGGTAAAGACCATCACAAGAAGGATTTCCCATTGTACCAAGGTGGCAGGCCACAAATATACAATGCTCAAGAGGCATAGGCAATTGGGGATGTTGGTCAAATAATTCCTTGGATCTATGCAACACTTGATAATAGGAAGGATGAACATCAAGCATCTATTATTGAGATGGAAGGTAAGCTTTGTGATTGAATTATTTCCATTTTGATTGATCCCAGATCTAAGTATAGCTATGTAAGTCATGCACTGGTGGATTAGTGTTGTTTGAATAAATAAGTGCATGTAAAATCTTGGTTGGTGCATTTGGCTACAGGGACTAAGAGAAGAGTTCACCATTGGGCGAGATATTGTGCATTTGGTCTGAATGGTATGCCTACATCAGAACATCTAAATGTGATTCCTTTGGGCTCATATAGTATGTTTTTTGGAATTGATTAGTTGTTTACTCACCGGATGAAGGTAGATTTCTATGATAAGGCCATTGAGTACCTAGGTTATGGTGGGGAAAAGAGAATCTTGCAGGGAAATAAGAAGCCTACATCAGTAACAATGGTTACATATATGAAAGCTAAGCATAGATGCAGGAAAGGGTGTGAATTGTTTGTAGTTCATGTTTCGAGTGACAAAGGGAAGGATGTTGAGGATGATGAAGCCTTGAGGAAGTATCTTGTCTTACATTAGTTTCAAGATGTGTTTCTTGTAGAGATCCTAGAGTTTCCTCCTAATAGAGAGGTAAATTTATCTACTAAGTTGATATGAGGGGAAGCAACAACATCTAAGATGTCATACGGGATGAGTACTTTGGAGTTGGTGGAATTAAAGTTGTGGCTCAAAGAAATTCTTGATAAGGGATATACAAGGTCAAGTGTATCTCCCTGTCGTGCGCCGGTGTTTTTTGTAAATAAGAAGGATGTTACTTTTGGATTATGCATTGATTACAGGTAGTTGAACAAGGTGAATATCAAGCACAGTTATCTATTGCCTCATATTGATGATTTTTTTGATCAGTTGAAGGGAGCAGCAGTGTTTTTGAAGACTGATATGAGATCATGATATCATCAGGTGCGCATAAAAGAATAATACATATACAAGACTTAATTTTGTACAAGTTATGAGAACTATGAGTTTGTGGTGGTTCCTTTTGGTCTTACCAATGCTCCAGCCACCTTCATGTGTTTGATGAATAGTGCGTTGTGCCCTTATCTAGACAAGTTTTTCATATTATTTTTTGATTATATATTGGTATATTCACCTGGCAGTAATGTTGAGATTTTTTAGAGAGAAAAATTTATATGCCAAGCTCAAAAAGTGAATTTTCTTTCAGTATCGAATTCATTACTTGGGACATGTTGTTTCCAAGGAAGGGATAGCAATGGATCCAGAAAAGATTAAACCTATCATGTAGTGGCCAGCTCCAAGGAATATGGATGAGATCAAATAATTCATGGGACTAGTAGGTTATTACAGGAGATTCATGAGGAACTTCTCTAATATTGGCTATTATATCACATCTTTGCAAAGAAAAGGGAATAATTTTGAATGGAGTGAGGAGTGTACAACTAGTTTTGAGCAGTTGAAGCATTTGCTTACAAATGCTCTGGTCTTGAAGATTTCATATCTTAATAAGAAGTTTGTTGTTTGTACATATTATTGTAAGGAAGGACTAGGTAGAGTCCTGATGCAAGAAGGGTAGGTGGTTTTCTATGAATCAAGAAATTTGATTGAGAAAAAGCAGAACTATGTGATTCATGATCTTGAGTTGGCAGCGATCGTTTTTGCATTGAATATGTGGAGAAATTATGTCCTTGGCAGGAGGTTCATCTTGATGAGTGATCACAGTGGACTGAGGTGCTTTTTTTACCAACTCAATATGAATCCCAAGTAAGCTAGATGGTTGGCTACTCTCAGTGATTTTGACTTTCAAATCAGGTACATAAAAGGCATGGAGAACCGGTTTGTGGATTCTCTTAGTAGGAGAGTGCAAGTGAATCACATTCAGTTGTGCCAAGTTGGAACATAAGTGTTGCGGGTATTATATCCTTATTTATTCGATAGTTAAGAAAATGATTTTTTGGTATATATATGGTTGTTATTGTAAATACCAAAATTATTTGTGTTCTAAAGCTCCATTAAGTGGTATGTTTGTGTTTCTTTTCAACAAGATGTCATTGTAAATATTTCATCAAGCTATGTTATAAAGCTCCAAAATAATTTTTTTTTTTCTTTCAGTGGTTTGATTGTCATTAGTATCATAGAACACCGTGGATGGTGTTCCCCCAAGGCGGAGGGGTTTGTAACATCCCCAATTTAAATTTTTATGTAATAAAGTACATTAAAGGAAAAAATATAAGACCGAGGCCATGGGACACGTATTCCAACCTGAATGGAGGGGGAAAACATTATAGCGGGCATCACTTGTGGTTAATTAATGGCTATGGAAATTGGCAATGACATTGGCAAAGGAAAACGGAAATAAATGGAAATTAATTAAAGGAATAAATGAAAATAGGAGAAAATGGAGATGAAGAGAAAATAATATTCATTCAAGGGAAATTAGGGAGAAAATTAAATTAAATTAAATTAAATATGTAAAGGAAAGGAAGAGACACTAGACATCAATGATAAAAAGGCATAAGAAAAACAATTCACAACTTTTGTCAGTTTTAGATTTGGATCAATTTTATAAAGAGAGATCCAAGAGGAGAGAGTGAAAGCATTTGGACACGAGCATGCAAGCAAGCAAAGTAAGGGAGTGCAAGGAGAAGATTGGAAGGGAAGCTACAATAGGAATATTTTGTAGGTAATAGGTTTGATGTTTGATTTCCTTGTCGGGATTTGAATTCATGGTGCATGAATTGGTTTAAATTATTATTTGTTTTCATTGGGATTGGATTTTTATTGATTGACAACAGTTTCATTATTTCCTTGCCATTTCCTGGATATTCATGGTGTGATGGGCTTCATTCTTGGTTGATATTTGGATTGCCATAATATTTTGGATCGGGCTGAGGTGGTATTAATAAAAACCCAAGAGTTTTGGGTGTAGATGGTTTTCTCCAGGAAGCTCTTGGTAGGTGCGTGGAGACAGGAAAATTCCTCTAGGTATGGTGAAGAAACTTTGAGGAATCCAAGCTTGTGTTGGTTTGGTGATTTCTGGACTGGTTTAAGTGGAATCACTGTGGTTGAGGGTTGAGGTGGTTTATGCTATGGAAGCCCTAATTGGTTTTGTTTTGATTTATCCCATGAGATCCCACATTCATGCTTGGAATATGTTATGGGGGTGATTAGTTGAAAGGAATATTTAGTTCAACCAAATATATGTTCGGGTGGTACGTGGAAGTCCATAATTGGTTAGCATTTTCATATGTATTTTGTATTGATTCCTATTGAGAATAATGAGCTCATGTATTATTTATTTTGTTGATTTTATGATTGGTTTGGCATGGCTTCATTTTGGTTGAGTGTTGGTTATAGGCATGGAGAAATTATGTGCTCTAGTTATGGATATTATTCATTATTTGATATGTTATTCTATGGTTATATGAATTCATGAGCTAACAAGTGTTGTTGCAGCTAGCTTCAGAGGCAAGTGAGCCTTATTGATGATTCTCTAGAAAAGTGAATGAGATAATGATCAGATATTCATTCATGACCTATAGTTACTATGTTTACTATATATTTGAAAATATGTTTATCATATGTTTGGTATGTTTGGGAAAGTTCTGAGCCTAGTATAACTTGTGTAGACTTGTGATTTCCTTAGAATTGATTATCTAAAGTTCTAGGCAACTCTAGGTTGTGGCTTGTAGCTAGCCCTATAAATGTGGCATTGTTTTTGCAGGTGCATGCATAGCTATGGGTATTTTCAGCTGTAATCTCATGGAGGAAGGCATGTGCCTACGGTTGGAGCTTTATAGCCACATGCATAGCTTGGAATGAGTGTGTTCAGGTTGTGAGCTCAGTTAAAAATAAGTTCTATCTTATGGTCTGATCACCAGAGGTTGTTGGCTGACATCTGGGTCATTTGGCCTTCCTGAGAGGTATTAGTAAGTTTCTGGTTTGTAGGCCCCACTTTCATAACTCTAACTTGGAGTTTGGTTCATGTCATAGTAACTCTCAGCTCATGTTTTTCCTAAAGATATTTTAAAAGTGGTTAAATGTGGGGTGGGGTGTTACATCCAAAACCTTTGATACCTAGATCACATGTTGGTCTCAAAATGGTGCCACCATGTTGTCACTACGCCACCCTCACCATGATTTCCTCCCAATCGTGTGTTACATATAACCTCATCTCCTGGAACCTGATGGAAAAATACCTATGGAGTCCCAACACATATAGCCCAATTATCTCCATGATGTCAAGGCCTACCCATATAATACTCACCTTGAACTAGAGCAGTAAGAAGGAAAATCAGCCTTGCCATGCGATGAATTCCCTAACACTCCCCCATATGTCAAAGCAAGTTTGAACGACATCACTCTCTACCTAGATCCTCTTCATCATGAAATAGAGTGACCAATAAACCAATCAAATCCCTGGATCCCATAGCCATGTCAGCTGCAACATAGTCCTGACAACTGTTGGCACCAACCTATACCCTGTCTTTGGTCCCTACATGCAATCATTATATGGACTCCATACATCAAGAATCAATATGATGCATGCAATATTTCCTTATGCCTGTCATATGATATTGTGAGATCTGTGATCCTGACTCCTGTGGGTGTTGCTCAATACTGCTTGGAGTCTAAACATCTACCTACAATAAGGGTCCACCAAGTGTTTTATATGCTTTTGATAAATATCATAATGCCTCGCCCAAAAGGTTCCATGCATCTCCTTAAGTGTGGGCCCAAGGGTGGATCATGTGCTACCTCTGCATAATATCATACCATTCCCAAGCTTGCATCTACAAACTCACGCCTTGATCATATGCCATGGCTAGGAGGCCTATCTTCTTATGCATTGTGTCTCATCCAATTGTCTCAGGTAAACCTCCTGAGTGTTATTTCTCATGATGAGAGAATCTAGATATAATACCTGGGTCCCTTTTATCAGTGCGCAATGTTGGGGAGTGATAAATGTGTGGGATCTAATGGGTATATCCAAGTACTTATATGGAACCTCATATTCAGCTCAATGACCAACCCACTCTCCAAACCTAGGAGTTCTAAACCCAAGGGTATGTTAGTTGTGTACGTTTTAACCTTGTACATAGATTATCTACAAACAATTTCTTAAAACAAAAAAATATTCAACAACGAGAACATAAAATAGATATACATAAATATTTTCTCCTAGATCCCAAAATTGGGAAAACCATATTTATTTTTCATTATATTCTTTTCAATGTTACAATACATATATATATTATGCTAAAGTATTCATAAATCCCAATCCACTAGCCATGGATTAGAACATAAATGTAATTACCTTGGCCAAATCTACAAATACCATGGGAGAAAAAATTTGTGCCCAAAAACCATGTGCAAAATCATGGGTAGGTCTACCCACCATCTTTGGGTCCGCCCCCCATCCTTAGGTCCTCCATACAAGTTGTCCCTCTCAGGAGATCTCTCCAGAGGCAACACTCCAAAAACCAGTTGTGCATCATCATGCTATGATGCACAAAAATATGTTCCCCTTCATTCCTCTACATAACAATGAACTTTGTGGCACAAATTCATGCACCACTATATAGTAATGCTCATTTTTGTACCACCCTATACCCTCTGGCATCCCACATGTGCCAATGCATCCACCACTATGCTAGTAAGCCCTTAATGATGTTGGCTACATCTTCCCATATTCCCTAACAGACTTCAGTGCTCTGACTCCTCACATGCTATCATGAATGACACTAATTTTCCTATCCTCAATAGCTTTGATGTCCAATATAACAATGACAAAAAAATTTCTCCATGCAATGCTTTTTCTGGAGGCCTGTCGATGCCGCATCCTTTTACCAACTCCTTCCAGAGTAGGTTAATCACCTTGTGACCCCACACATAGTCAATATGCTAATACAACTCATTAAATTCATCAACTCTACTATCAAACCATCATGTCACTAGTGTTGATGGAGATTTGAGAGTGTGTGGGTGCTAGGTCACCCAATCCATCGTGTTGCTAATACTACCACTAACCAAACCCATATTGTGGCGGGTAATCCCTCTTGGATCCCAATAATATTCTGGCCCTCAGACTCCTCTGGTAACCCATGGCCCTTGCTAGACTATGCACTTTTCTATGAATATATCCGAACACCCAGACCACTCCACCAAGTACCAACTTAATACCTCTCGCAATTCTATCCCAAAAGAGGGATTGAATGAATAATCTTCTATGGAAGGAATAACCCCTCTAGGCTTATGAGGTGTTATACTCAACTCATGTCACTTAATCTTACTAAACTAGTTATCCCATCTGGTATGTCTAGGAAAATATGCCTCTCTCAATCCAGTGTGTATGTGTTAGATAATAATGTTGTAGGTCCCGTCAGTGTCCCTCTAAAGTGAACTATGTTGAAATGCCAACATGTGTTATCTATGTTTCCCCTCATCAATGGCTAGCCCAAAGGATGTTTTCACAACCTCCTCCATCATGGGCTCAACATGAGCCTCCAACTACTCCTCCATAGACAACCCAACATGCAATACATGCTCACCAATCAGCTTTAGGTGGTTTTCATCCTAAAACTATGTCATAGACCTCGATGCCTCATCAATGGATACCTCAACAATGTGTGTCACCTCATCAATGATGGACACCATTGTGCCTCTTGGAACCTCGTCAATAGGTGTATGCTCAATTGTCTCCACCAATGTGTCAACTGGGGCTACCAAAGGAAACTCCAACAAGGGTTACTCCCGTGTCACACTGGGTGTATACATGTGCTCCTCTTGTGTTCCATTAGCCTAATTCTCAACTATATGGAGTGTATCCAAATGAAATCCCTCCTCAATGGGTATGTCTTCTCTTATCTCATCACTGTCTTCACCTTCAATATTTTTTTTTTGCAATATTGATGTTGGCATTTTGTGCAATAATCATGTTCCTCTTATGTTCTTCATCTGTCGGTCTGCAACTGATTTTTCTTCTTCCTACCATTTTTGATTCCTACTCTTCGAGTTGCTCCACCAATCTCTAGAATTTCCTAGTATAACTTTCAAATTTCTCAAGGAATTTCTCTTATTGAGACATTTTTGGGCACAAGTTCAATATGAAGAATAATGTTGGACCAGTTCTTTAGCCTTTGGAATTTAAGTCCAATAATAAAAAATGTTGCATTACCATGATCTAGACCCACAACTAGAAAAAATCCTGGCTCTGATACCATTGTAATGTTACTACTTGGAAATATCTCAAACAACCATAGTGATTTTCTAAGTTGTATGACTTGTTTCACTTAGGTGCTTCCACAAACAATTTGGGAACAATGTGTTATAGGTGACTTTGACAAATTATAGCATAAATAATGCCTAATATCCCAGTACACATGATAGAAAGAGTTATGAACAAATGATATTCATTCTTGTATTGAAATTAGGAACATACATACCACTAGTGCACTAGTTTTAATAATAACAAAGGTTTCTTATAGGAAATACCAGTGAGCAAAAAAGGAGATAATGGTTGAATATGAATGATAAAAAACCATAGTAGCACCAAAAATACAATTTATCCTCCAAGTTGTTACAAGTCATTTTGTAGCATCCAATAAAATGGCATGAAAACTAGATCAATAAACATCCTTGACACCTTTTCATTATCCCTTTTTGAATCCATAAGCATTACCTATCCAAAATTTTTGAGTTTATGGGTCAATCAACTCAAAAACTATGTTTTTGGCCCAAATGCACTGTATAAAATCCACGTAGATTCAGTTGATAATTTTAATATACTAAAACATTATACTTGAATCTACTATACCAATTGCGGAAACCAATTTAGATCTTGAAATCACAAAACATGAAAGAAAAATAATTGTAAACGCACAACACACAAGTATTTCATGGGGAAAGTCTTAGCTAAAAACCCTTCTATATGCATATTGCATAAGTCAGAAAATTTGAGAAGATTACAATGATTTTCTCCAAGCCGAGAAACCTTTGCACTATCTCTATCTATCTCATTGGTTCCTAGACAAGCCTGGTTCAATACTTAACCATTTTTCTGCCGTTCGGGATCCCTATTTCCTTCTGGTGTTTCCTTGGGTAATTAAGCCCTATTAATTATGGAAATTCCCAATCCATACTGTGCAATCCATTAGGGGCCTTCCTCTAACTACATGCACAACTTGTACAATTCGAATAATTATACAACTGATAATACACTGCCCTTGAACTTCAATCTCAATTGGGTCTTTCTCAAAACTTACATGCATGAGTTATTTATGAGTGAATTATCAGTTAATTGGTTGAACACATGAAGTGACACCCCACTGTCTAACCTCCTACATGTTCCTCCATCAGTTATAACTAGTTTAACTGAATTTAACTCATATAATTTGAGTTAATTATTTACAACCCAAAATAAACTCAACCAGGGCTCCTATAATGTAGGATACACTCTACATACCTCTATCTTGACCCTCAACTCAAATTAACTAAACCAAATAAGTCATCCTAACTGTTAGACGGACAAATCCCTCTTGTAAACAAGAGCGATCTCCCTAGTATCCTAAGGATATCTAGAAACAAACAGATAGATGTAGACCATTTCCTCTAGATTATTTTTCTTAAAAATTACTCATTAACTACGGATAGATACTCCTACCTGAATTCCAACGCTTGCTTGGTCTTTAATCCATTAATTCCAGAAGGTATCGATCCAGCATATAAGATCTACAATGAAAGACAAGCAAACAAGATCAAAAGCATCTGCAAAATATGGCAATTCGAAAGCAATAATCTATCTTAATGATCAAGGAATCTAAGAATTAAATCATTCAAAAGATAGATGAACAACTCAATGAGAAAATAGAATCCATTTGTATTAACTTTGAATATAAAAGAAGAAACCTTACAACCTTGACGCCTTGATGTTTGTACAGGTTCTTTTGGGGTCCCGAACAGTCGTTTTCCTCAGTTTGACAAGACTCCAACTCTCTTTATCAGCATAAGACTATTGCCATGAGTATGTAATCTCTCTCATGGTAATGATGCTAAATGTGGACAGTATCTTCAGCAATTTCATCTCAAAACTATCAAGTTCTAAGTACTCTCTCCAAAGCAAGAAGCAAGTACTCTATGAACTCTCTATGTACTAAGTACAAAGTATTATCTACCCTTGAGATTGAAACTTGGTCTCAATTTATAGTAGAAGGGAGGTAGTTTCAGCTCCAAAAAGGAAGGGATAAAGCCTTCTCATCATGGGATTTCACTTCCAAAAACCAAGGGATAGCTCCATGTATGAAGGGATAAAGGTTCATTAATGGAAGGGGTGAAGCTCGATCAGATAGTGCTTCTAGAAGGCCCCAACTGGGAGAATATTCGACCATCTGGGCTTCTAGAACTTACTTTTCTTTTTATTTTACCTTTTATGGGGGTCCGCAGTTTTAATGAGAAGAACGTGTGGGATGTACCACAGCGTTTATAGCAATAAACCACAGAACCGCAGGAAATGACTAGGAAAAGTGCGGAGATAGGATTTTTAGGGTTTTTAAAATCTTTTCTCCAGTTCCAAGACTTGACTTAGGAACTTTACATTTTTAGACTTCTAAGGAAGAAATAAATAGGTAATAATGAACTCATATAGATAGCTCAATGTCATGGTGAAAAATTTTAGTGTAACAGATTGCCCCCTAAAGTGTGAAGTCTAAAGAGTTTTTTGAAGAATTCTGAAGAGTGAAGTGCTTTATCATTCTGAGGATCAAGCTATCGGCACATCAGTTGAAACTCGGAAAAAAAATTCAATGCAAGCATATATATATCATCGTTGAGGAGGCATTCCCATACTCAGATCAAAACTAACACAGCATGGATGCAACCATCTGTTATGAGTAGTCTACTGTATGATGAATAATAAAACTCCTCGCAGCCTAGATAGTGGAAACTAGATCACGGTCTTGATTTCTGCTTCTTGAACTAGTACGATTCTATCCAAGCGATTGATTGTGTCGAAGTCAAACATGGTAGAAACCACTGGATTACTAGTCAATGATGTGAAATGTTAACAAGTGTGAGAGAAACCACCAATAATGAAAATGGCTCTCAAAGTACTCAGTACAATATATGAAATGTGAATTTGTGATCTGAAGTAGAACCTTTCACAAAATCATTCGATCGAAGCTCAATGATGCAACCTATCATCAAACACGAGAAACCTGCAATTAGGGCATGCAGATCCTAAGGTACTGAAACGATTCTAGATCAACTTTCTATATGATGAGCTGTCGTCGATAGAAAGTGACCTGTTGTAGGAAAACCCACGACACAAAACCATTAGATCAAGTTTTGAAGAAATATATAGCAAGGACTAACTCAGGGATGGCCAACGCGAGTGGAGACAATTTTTTGCAATGAATGGATTATTTAACTGATCTCTTGAACACATAATGACACTGCAGCAAATGGTTTGGTGGCGATTGACCTAAAGCTAATACCCAGAAACCGGCTGAAGACTTTCAATGTGGTTTGATTAACTGTTGGCCAAAGGATTTTCCCAACCCAGACATTAGTGTGACAAAAGTGTCATGTTAAAAAGTGGTATACAACTTCTTAAAACAAAGTGTTACAAGTGGATTCATTTTCTCTCTTTTCTCCCACCATTTCTGGCAAGTACCTCTTTATTTTTGGCAAGCTTGAGGAGGATAACATTTGCTTGTATTATAAGCTCATCCTTCGGATGACTCCAAATTAGTATTAAAATTGAACCCTAAGAAGGAGTGGTTTGTTCCTATTTATAATTGACAATTACTTTACTGTTAAGTTTTAACGAGTCTAGTATAGGTGAAACTCGGTGTTTTTCAGTTTTAGGCAGTCAGAAGAAAACTCCCTGGGTGTACTTTTTCGTAAATTTAGTCTCTTAAGCCCAAAAAAGGATAAAACAATGCAGGAGAGAACTCTATTGACCATGATTAGTCAACGTATACCCTTTTTGTAAATAGTCAATTTCAGTCCAGAAAAGGGGTAAACTTATACTGAAGGGACGATTGTTCATTTCCTTTAACGAGTTCGAATAGTCAAATACTCGACAATATTTTCATATTTAGAGAGTCAAAAAAGGGCTTAAAGAGAACTCCAGGGTTTCACTTTTTCGTAATTTTCGAGAGCCCAAAAAAGTGATAAAATTATACTCATTAGTTTTTCTTTTTCGTAAGTTTTAACGAGTTCAAAAAATTGATAAAAATTATACTCAATGGCCGAATTTCAATTTAATTTACGAGTAGGAAAATATGGAAAGAGCTTGGCATTTTCATGTGTTTTACGAGAATGAAAGATAGAAAAAGAATATCAGAATTTTCATGAGTTTAACGAGTCTTGAAAATAATAACCGAAATGGACTCGAGATAGGTTTCATTTTTATACAAGCTTGAAACATAGGAAAATTATGTTTGAGAGTGGTTTCATTTTTTACACAAGCTTGAAATGTAGGAAAAATGTGCTTAAGAGTGGTTTCATTTTTACACAAGCTTGAAACGTAGGAAAACTGTGCTTGAGAGTGGTTTCATTTTTACACAAGCTTGAAATGTAGGAAAAATCATGCTTGAAAATGGTTTGTTTCATTTTTACACATGCTTGAAACAAAGGAAAAATCATGCTTGAAAATGTTTTGTTTCATTTTTACACAAGCTTGAAACAGAGAAAAAATTGTGCTTGAGATAGGTTTGTTTCATTTTTACACAAGCTTGAAACAAAGGAAAAGTCATGCTTGAGAATGGTTTCATTTTTACACAAGCTTGAAACGTAGGCAAACTGTTCTTGAGAATGGTTTCATTTTTACACAAGCTTTAAATGTAGGAAACTGTGCTTGAAAGAGGTTTTAATGCCCCCCAAGTGTAACTTGCTAGAGCATATTCCCCCAAGCTTCATTTCATTCAACTAAGTGGACTATTGGTTACTAATAGGTCGATGGAATGAAGGTTAATTTACGAGATCGGATGAAAGACTCGACTCAATTAGGAGAGGATTTGTTTCATTTTTTAATGAGCTTGACACAGGAAAAGAACTATGCTCATGGAAACTTGTTTCATTTTTGAACAAGCTTGACACAAGAAAATGAACTATGCTCAAAGACATGTTTCACTTTTTAACGAGGTTGACACAGTAAAAGAACTATCCTCAAGAGGACCTGATTCATTTTTTTACGAGGTTGACACAGTAAAAGAACCATCCTTGTGGGAACCTGTTTCATTTTTTAACGAATTTGACACAGGAAAATAATAATCCTCATGGTGACCTGTTTCATTTGACATAGTAAAAGAAATTTCCTCTTGGGAAACTGTTTCATTTTTTAATGAGGTTGACACAGTAGAAGGAAATTTCCTCAAGGTGACTTGTTCCATTTTTTAACGAGGTTGACACAATAAAAGAAATATCCTCATAAAGAACTGATTCATTTTTTAATGAGGTTGACACAGTATAAGTAACTCCCCTCATGGGGATCTATTTCATTTTTTAACAAGGTTAACACAGGAAAAGAATCATCCTCAAGGGCACCTTGTTTTATTTTTTAACGAGGTTGACACAGGAAAAGAACCATCCTCATAAAGGTCTATTCATGGCTTCCAACTGTAAAAAACACATGTCAAGGGACACACCTCGATCATGGCTTTCAAGAGGTCTTCTTTAGATGGAAGAACAGTTCTCTGGAAGGATCACATGTCAAGGGACTCAATAGGGATAAGAAAATCGCGTTAAAAAAATCCCATAGTTTTTTCCATGTCAATTACCGAATCTAAGTCAAAGGAAGTCGAGCAAACAGTGAGAGGCTCGCTTGCATCAGTAACTAAAAACATGGGACTGGTTGCCACATAATTAACCCATGGCATGGTATATACCACTTCTGTATAAGGAAAATTCAGGGGTGTCGAAGTATTGGTAGTCGAATCAAGACTAGTGAATGAAAGTTGGTCAACAGTCATAATGTGTCCATTGTGAGGGAAATACATCACACGAAAGAGTGTCGATACGACAGCTTTCATTACATAGAAATAGTCTCGCCCAAGGAGTAAATTGAAATCTGAGGGGCCTTGAACTACCATAAGATCAATACAAACAGTTTTACCTTCCAAGGTAATAGGAAACTTAGGAAGGATCCCTAAGGGTTCACTAATGGTTTTCTTAAAAGTTGACAAATTATATGTAATAGGCACAAGATGAGGGGAACCCAAAGCTTGCCAAGCAATTGAGGATAAAATAATAACATAAGCACCTTCATCTATATTTGTGCGACGTACATTCTTACCACAAACCTTCACAATGATTTGTAAAGGGATGGAAGAGGGAAGACGAGGTTCTTTCAGTCTATTCCAATCAAAGGAAAATACCTCGGTACTTGGAGGGAGTTCTGAAGAAATAGGTAAAATGCCCCTTGGTGTAGAAGAATCTGATGTAACAAGAGGAACCTGAGCGGTATGAATTTCACTCTCTACAGGGAGAGTGGGATCGACTGGATGTGAAATCAAGTCGACCACTTGATCAACTAATTCATCATCAACCTGAGTGATATGAGTTTCACTCTTGAATGGAAGAGTGGGATTTACTGTACTTCGAATTAGATCAATCACTTCTTCAGTTGACGGTAGGTTGGGAGAAAGTTTATGGTAACTATTTGGAAGTTATTGTTGTGGAACAGTAAGGTTTTCCAACAATTTTGAGGCTTCATCTATGTGAGGGAAAATGTGAGCTTGATGATTCCCTTTGCATAACCTACAAGGAAACCTAATTTTACCCTTTTTCCCAGGAACCTAACTATCACTGGTTGATGGATCAATAGTAAGTTGATGAGATATTTATGGCCATACTTCCAATACCTTAGGAATAACGGGACAATTTATTAGGAAGTGGTCACCCTTAGAAATATTGCAAGGGAATTTGGGTTTATGATGCATGTTGGAGGTTTCCTCAAAAATACTAACACTTACAGCCATGTTTGGTTGGTTGAATTTTTTCTTATCTTGCTTCTTCTTCTTCTTCCCTTTCTTCTTCTTCTTAGCCACCTGATTACTAGCGTCAAGGCTTTTACCAAGCGAAGAGGAAGAAAGGGAGGAAGAAATGTTGGGTGAAGAAGGTAAAGGATCAACAGAAGGTTGGTGATGTTGAGATGGTGAACTCTGTTGAGGTGAAGCATTTGGTTGAGGTGGAACCATTGGAGTATTCGAGGCCAACGAAGTTGAAAATAACCATATCGGTATACCTATTGAGAATCCAGGTAATGACAATGTAGCCATATAAGTAGGAACAACATTTCCAAAGCAAGGAAAAGTGCTAGGATTCTCGTTAAGAGGGGTTCCTTGGTTGGTAAATTCTAGAACAGTTGTCGTTATATTCAACTTCAGTGAATTTTATTAACAATTTAAAAATATTCACAATTCACAATTTACACCTAACAATTAAAATTCACAATTTGCACCTAAGGTCTCTAAAAAGTAAAAACAAAAAAATGAACACGTGCTATCAAATCTAGGAGTCAATCCACACATAAACAGTATATTCCTATACTAAAAACACTAGTTACTGATGAAATCCAACATCGTAGAATTTTAATGCAGAAATGGCTGTTGGAACAGTTACCCCGACCATCTGCTTAATGAAACAGACTGGTGCAAGTTTCTCCATTTAAACCATCTCGAGTGAAGAGAACCCTCCGAAGATTCCAAGTGAGTCTAGTTGATGTCTGCTCCAGGTACAGTGGGACCTTCCCTCCACCGTCACCTTGGGAAAGAATCCTAAATTTTATGGCCACTAAGGTCACCAACTGAGACAAATGCACCTGGGGGAACAGTCTATGATCCGATATACATGCAAGGGCAGAGTAACAAGATCAATCCCCTGGAAGGCTCCTTGACATAATCCAAGGTTTACCAAAAAGTGACCCTAGGCTCCTCGACAATGGTCTATCTGAGGTTTACCGTTTTCAATATGTGCATATCTTCTATATTTCCCAATGAGATAGGTACAATTACCTCACTGGTTCCGACATGATCTCGTGCTTGACTCTATTAGGAAGAGCTTCCCAGAGTACAAATGCAACAATTGGAATTTTTCCTACTACAAGATGCTATTGTTTGTTTATTTTCTTTGTAAAGTTAACTACTCCCTATTCCAAAGCACTAATCCTAAGCTATATTGGTGGAAAGATCCCTAAAAATTTTAAAATTACTAGATGAATTTTATTAAGCATTGTGTTATTTAGGTTGTTATTACTCAAAGAGTAAATGGATATGAAACCAATGGTGTTATGACCTGACCCAAAACTAAATGAAATCTAATATGATAATGTAATATTTTCAATTCGATGAATCTTAATTAAAGTAAGGAGAGAGGTTCCATTTACTTCCAACAATGCAAGAATTGGTAAAGAAGAGAAAATATAAAAAATTCTCTAATGTACTAATTTCATCAAGAAAAACTAATGCTAATAAATTCCAATTTTTTATTTTTATGTTTTTAAACAATAATAAAAACATGTAAATTCAAATCAAAGAAATTGATCTAAATCTATGTTAATTTTTCAGAATGTAAACTACAGTTGTAATCTATGCACAATTCACTAGAAAACTATGCAAATGTAATCTATGCACATTTTTTGTTCATATTCTGAAAATGAGCATTCAAATTATGAAAGTGTGATCTATGCAAGAGAATTCTCAAACACAAGATGATTCTAATGTAACCTCAAGAACCAATCAAGTGAAAGTAAAGAAAATTGGGTGAGAATTCCAAAGGTCAAAAAATTAAAACACTCAAAGGTGATTAACACTCAGACACAATTGTTAAGAGACTGAGACAAACCTCGAAGTAATGACTAAAGGAAATCAAATTAAGAATTTCTCAAAAAAGAGACTCAAAACACCCAATTAACTTAATGGATAATGACGAGACTATTGCTTAAATAAATTCACGTAGAGACATTTGACAGTCAAGACAAATTGGGATAATAACAAAGAATCAAGTAATTATATTCCAGAAAATAGAATTTTTAATTTTTCAAAAAATTTCCAGAAGTCCGTAGTTTTTAATGGAACAAGGTGCGGTACTGCACTATATTGCACTAATAGCTACGGAGTCTTCCACTCTGTTTTTAAACAAAAAGTGCGGAAGGCTGGAAAAATAAAGAAACAATAAAAATGCATCAGGGATCCTATTGAGTCTTCTACCCAACCCAATTTTGAGCTAATCAAAGTCAAAGAAATCTCAAAAAACAAACTGAAAATAAAAATAAAAAAACTAAGTTCAGATTTTCCCCAGTGGAGTCACCAATTTGTTGGACGAACAAATCCGTCTTGCGAACAAGAGAGATCTCCCTAGTATCCTAAGGATATCTAGAAACAAACAGATAGATGTAGACCATTTCCTCTAGATTATTTTTCTTAATAATTAATCATTAACTACGGATAGATACTCCTACCTGAAGTCCAATGATTTCTTAGTCTTTAATCCAGTCATTCCAGAAGGTATCGATCCAGCATATAAGATCTGCAATCAAAGACAAGCAAACAAGATCAAAAGCATCTGCAAAATATGATAATTCGAAAGAAATAATCTATCTTAGTGATCAAGGAATCTAAGAATTAAATCATTCAAAAGATAGATGAACAACTCAATGAGAAAATAGAATCCATTGTATTAACTTTGAATATAAAAGAAGAAACCTTACAACCTTGATGCCTTTATGTTTGTACAGGTTCCTCTGGCGTACCAAACAGTCGTTTTCCTTAGTTTGACAAGACTCCAACTCTCTTTATCAGCATAAGACTATACCCATGAGTATGTAATCTCTCTCATGGTAATGATGCTAAATGTGGAGAGCATCTTTAGAAATTTCATCTCAGAACTTTCAAGTTCTAAGTACTCTCTCCAAAGCAAGAAGAAAGTACTCTCTGAACTCTCTATGTACTAAGTACAAAGTAATATCTACCCTTGAGACTGAAACTTGGTATCAATTTATAGTAGAAGGGAGGTAGTTTCAGCTCCAAAAAGGAAGGGATAAAGCCCTCTCATCATGGTATTTCAGCTCCAAAAACCAAAGGGATAGCTCCATATATGAAGGGATAAAGGTTCATGAATGGAAGGGGCGAAGCTCGACCAGATAACGCTTCTAGAAGACCCCAGCTGGGAGAATATTTGACCAGTTGGGCTTCTAGAACTTAATTTTCTTTTTATTTTACCTTTTACGGGGATCCACAATTTTAATGAGCAGAATGTGCAGGATGTACCACATCTTTTATAGCAATAAACCACGGTACCGTGGGAAATAACTAGGAAAAGTGCGGAGTTAGGCTTTTTAGGGTTTTTAAGAGCTTTTCTCCAGTTCCAAGACTTGATTTAGGAACTGTATGTTTTTAGACTTCTAAGGAAGCAATAAATAGGTAATGATGAACCCATATAGACAGCTCAATGTCATGGTGACAAATTTCAGTGTAACACTAACTTAGTTAACTCATACAAGTTGTCATGTGATGTGGAATTACAATTTTATTATAATTTAATCAAAGGAAAATTAAATTAAAATATTTCTTGATGTCATTTTAATGGTTTCTTGTTGCCATTTTCAACATGCACCATGCACTATTGTCCACCTGCAATGGTTGCAAGTTCAATAACTAAGCACCTACACTGACTAGTGCAGGTTGTTATTCTTTGCAGGTACAATGGTTCTAGAAATGCAGGAAAAAAAATATTACGAAACTTCTCCTTCCAAAATATTCTAAGGTGGTTTTAACCATTTACCATTGATAGAGATATCGAATTCCTATCCTAGAGGTCTTATCTCTTATCCTTAGAGCTTATCTCCCTTCATATTTGGATCTCAAGCCTAGATTGGTAAATCCTAAACTAACACTTTTACCCTATAAATTCATTGCCTCCCATAGATACTAGGTTGTATTTTGGAGATTACTAGTTCCCTCATGCTGCTAATATGAGCTTAAGGAATCATAATCCATTAATGCATTAAGGTTGAGGTTGAAGGTTTTCTTTGTGGCAAGGAAGGACAAGAAAATTTGGGATTCATCTACAAATTGAAGCATCTATAAATGGTTGTAAATCTCTCCTCTAGTTATTAATACAAAAATCACTTTATTTTCCTGTTAGAACAGGGTCTCCTACAAAGCTACAAATCTAGTCCATTTTGTATATTTTTTATTATATTTAGTCTAACGTAGGGGTTTTGTTGTGGATCAAAGCCCCTAATGGATTGTAAGCGGGTCAAGGGTAGACCAAGAGTCCGTAAAGTATGGTTTGTGGAACATTGGATGCATAGGCTAAAGTAGTATAAATAGTTGAACCTTTTTCAGTCGATAGGTAGAGAATGAATAGAGCTTGAAGTGAAGAATGAATTGCTAGATCTAGGTTGGGTTGTTTTAGGTTAGGACTCCTGATGGCTGTGTGCACGAAGATCCTTTGTCCTGTTGTGTGTGGACCCTGCTGGTTGTGTGCGCAGGTGGTATTTGGGGAATGTATGAAGATTTTGATACATAATATGTGTGAAGTATTGCTGAACTATCTGATGTTATCTGGATTTGTTCGGTTATGATTAATGCGAACTAAGAGAATCAGATTAAGCTGCGAACTTGTCTATTTTATCTCTATGATATGAAAGTCATTACCTTTAGTATATTAATGTGATAAGGTTGTACTTGCACTTGTTGATTACATCTATGTTAATGAAAACAAACTGTCTGTGCTAACATTATTGGCTGCGATTATGTTGTTTTATGGTTATAATTGATGATGCACACGTGGATGCGAGCCCGTTAGAGAAGATCTGATAAAGAACTATAGTCTGGAACCCTCCGAGTCACCCTTCTATGTAGATATTATAGTTACAGGTCTGTGTTATTACCTTCTCTCTCTCAGGGTGATGAAATCTGGTTCCAACACCCTCCCATACTGCTTCGGGTGAGACTTTGGCCTGCACGAGTAGGTCACTACCGAAAGGGCTAGTAGTATATGGGTTTGTTGGAAAACCTTCACCTCCAAACCTGGGTCAGCACCCCTTCGAGACAACAAATGGTTCTGTTGTTGGGACTGGGAGAATTTTAAGGGAGAGATCTGGTAATGCCAAGGTTTTATTGGAGGCAAGTTTAGGAATTCACTGTAAAATAAAATCGCAGTGCGAACTTGACCGTAGAGGAGTGGAAAAATAAGTATATTTTTTTGGAAATCTACGAGATTTTCTTTGTAACCTTTGCAATCGAGCTGTAGGAGTGGCTCGCAAGACTGGTTGATTTCCTGAAGTGTTGGAAAGATGAACGGGTCACGCAGTGGACTCCAGAACTGATCCAGCAGTTGGAGAAGACTGAAAATACCATTACTCGCATAATAGATCATTGGGTGGACAGTGTGATAGGAGGATTTGTGACTGAATTTGCAATCGATCAATTTGTGTCCTACTCAGAAGTAGAGCGGAGGTTCTTCAAGGGTTTCTGGGGTAAGTTTCTAAAAACTTTTTCGTTACTGATTAAGATCTTATTGTGCGAAAAGAGTATCCTGTGTAGCCATACCGAGTGAATGAGTTGCGATCAGAGTGAGGGTACAACGCGCAGCGGCAAGTACTACAGAACTAATCAAGAGGAAGATCGATTTACCTATAGTCCAATGACTAATTTTTCTGCGCATAGCCCTTCATCAACACTGTCGTCAAGTCCTCGTAGGTGCAAGAACTGACCTTTTCCACCACCAGAAGACAATATGATGTCACAAATGAAGTTACCCACCTTCAAGGGTGTGGGGGATGAACATATGGATCGGTTCTGGTTTGTCGCAGGTTCTATATGGATTGTGCAGAATGTAGTAAGCGATGCTGTAAAAAGAGCGCAGTTATCTCTTGCTTTTTAAGGAAGGGCCCTGGACTAGTGCATGGGATACCTAGATCAGCATGTGAACACAAGAATTTAGGACATTAAGAATGTCTGGAAGCAACAGTTCAAGAAGCCTAAGGCCTACTTCCAGATAGTGAACGACCTGAAATATTTCAAGCAAGGTCCATCTGAGTCGGTATGGGAAGTTGATCAGCGATTGAAAAAATTAATCAGAGAACAAGGATTCAAGTATGATGACAGGAAGCATGTGGAATGGTTCATTTCTATGTTGCTACCCCACCTACGCATACCAATGGGCCACCAAGACATTGAGTCACAAGAGATGGCCTTGAATATTTCAATGAAGTTGGAGGTTACACCACGAGATGAGACCCAGCTAGGTGTCCAACAAATACAAGGCCAATTAGAAGCAATGCATATGGAGATCCAGAACCTACAAAAGGAACGAGGAGCAGAGGCTAACCCTGACAGGTGGTGCATACGATGCAAGGTGAATGGCCACACCAAGGACAATTGTCCGCTATTAGTAGACTATATGCAAGCAGGAGGACCTAGCCCACTGCGCCCTAGAGAAGCTGCGAGGCCAAGTAGGTCAGCACTATGGTGTGATGACTGTCACATTGAGGGATTGCATGACACCAACCATTTCCCTAGACTTTCCACTTGTATTCCAGAGGTTAAGCAGCAATGGTGTAGGTTTTGTAGGTTTGTGGGGCATGATGAGCAGAACTTTCGTACCTACGATCTGATGATAGACCGAGGAAACCTCTATAGGGTACAGACAGATGCTTCGTCACCAAGGACCCCTTCCAGTATCAGGGGCTCCCCCGGTAGGGGTAGGGGAGGGGGCTGCAGTGGAAGCGTAGGTAGAGGAAGAGGCCAACTGATCTATTATAACTGCGGAGAGATAGGTCACTTTGCAAGGGACTGCCCGAACCCTACAAGGCAATCCTATAGGTATTACAGGCAGTTGGACCACGTGATCGAGGACTACCCAATTTTGATAGCTAAGGTGCAGGAGAAACAGGAGACACCTACACAGAATGTGAAAAGGTTTAAGACGGAGCCTCAAAACGAGGAACCAGGTATTAATATCATAACCCGTATCGGCCTAGCCACCAGGGGGGTGGAAGAAAAAGCTACGGCTGAGCCTCTGATCAGGAAAGCGGTCAGCAAATCAGAAGGCCTGGACCTACAAAAGGAAAGGGAGACCTTTATCGAAGCTCAGCAGGACTTTGCAAAAGTATCTACTTCGCAGGTCCCTACGACCACCAAAGAAGGAGAAGGGGTCTGACCATTTCTACAAGCATGCATGAAACTGTTGCACAACTAGTAGGCCGTCAAGAACCTCCATGCACTATTAAACAACTGCGCGGAGAAAACCAACTCGCCCCTGGAAGTTAAGGATGTAAACACACTGTACAAATACAAGAAACGCACAGGTAGGGAAATGTGGCTCATAGCACAAATCGGGGACTACGAAATGGAACAATTTATTTTGGATCTAGGATCAAATGCGAACGTACTACCCAAGAAAATGTGGCAGCACATGGGAGAACCCAAGTTGGAATGGTCCACTATCCAGCTGTGCATGGCCAATCAGCAGAAGATCATACCGTTAGGAAGGTTATCACAGATTGTAGTGGATATTGCAGGAGTCAAGGTACAAGCTGACTTCAAGGTCATTCAGATTGTGGAAGATGCAAACCCTTACCCTCCACTCCTAGGGTTAGATTGGGCTATCGGCATGGGTGGTATTATCAACTTAAAGAAGAGGAGCATGGTATTTGAGAACGGAGAGGTCTAAGTGATATTCCCCTTAGACCCCGCAGAAGGAGAAAGGTATATAGAGACAGTGCGTATCGACAAGGAAGTATATCACATCTACAAGTTAACTATGCAGGATGAAGATTGGATCAACCCTATAGCTGATAGTATGCTTTGCTGGGAAAAAGATAGCGATTTTTTGTCTAACTCTAACGGAGAACTTGAAAATTGGCAAAACCAGTTGCACAACGTATCCACACTGCGATGTCTCAGGATTACAAGGAATTTTCGATGTATCTCCTCAAAGGTACGAGATCTGCCCTAATTTTATGGTTCTGGTAGCTTTGAGGAATTTTTGCAAGCACTTGAAGCCAAAGTTCCAATTGAATGAAAGGTGTGCACCCTCAGTCTCGCCCTACACGCAGCACCTGCGAAGTGCTGGGATGAGCGTAAGACAGCCTTCTAGGAATGGGGAGCATGTCGTACTATGTTACTCCTATGCTTCAACCCTCTAGTTCACTTACGCAAGGAAAAACCCAGACTGGTAATCCAAAGTTGTGCAGACTTGCACAAGATAACTATCGATGGTGGGAAAAGGTGTGTAATTGATAGATGGATCCCCTACATAAACTCTCCCAAGATGGTGGATACTATGAAAGCTGTGGATTGGTCAGCACCTACAGCTATGAAATAACTGTGCCCGCTCCTCTGCTTCGCAGGCTACTACAGAAAAACCAAACAGGCGTACGCAGTGATCATAGCACCTCTAAAAGAGATGCTTCACAAGGCCATTTTGGTTCGCAGGGCCGTCAGGTGTCAGGGGAGTTTTGCACTAGAAAAAAAAACACAATAGGCCCACTCAGCATGCAGATGGAACATTAGATGGACCACCATGTGCACAGGAGGCCTACTGGACGCACACAAGCACACTCAAAGCATAGGTGTGTGTTGAGCACACCAAAGCTGCGAAATCTAGCCATTGGGATAGTCAAATCAAGTAAAATGAAAAATCTACCATTGAATGGAGCGAGCGGATGGAATTTAATGAGGTGATTGAGGGACATTTTTTACCATTTACATGACGGTAAGTTCCAAGTGAAACTTGCCCAACCACTAACCACTCGTGTTAGCTATAAAAGGGGTCGACCAAACTAGACAAGGGTTCCGTATTAGTTGTATAGCTTGTAATTGGCTTATCTTGCTGTGAAGATTTGGTGCTGCAAGATGCTCTGTGTTTATAGTGTCTCCTTCATCTCCGAACAACCTGCCCCCTCGGACATTAGCAACCCAGAGTTTTTTTTTCGCACTAGGATGACGGCTACGAACCCCACTGAGCCTTCTGAACCAATGACCTCGGTGGAATAGGGGACTGAGGAAGTAGTGGAAATTGAGTCTGAGGCAGAAGATATTCTCTCCACGTCAAGCCCAACCATGAGAAAATGGAAAGCAAAGGCACAGAGCTCCAGAAAGCCCACGAAGCCCACAAAATGGGTTGTAGGGAAGCCGCGAACTTCCCCACAAACCAGAAAATCCCTGAAGGTAGCTCGAGAGGAAGCACAAACCGTCAAGCCAATTCAATGGTTTCCTCCCTTTGTTCGACCACATAGGGCATCAATGCACACACCTAAGAATCTTGATGGCTTGGTCACTTACCTACAAATGCCGCTGACCCTAGGCAAGGTTCCCATCATTGGTGAACTTGTTGGTAAGCTTCATGAGGTCAAGTTTGATGATCACGACCTGGCCAACTTCGAAGTGTTCCCTAAGCTATCACCTGAGCTATACCTCGACATAATTCATGACGACAATGGAGTTACAGTCATCCCCCAGTGCTAGGTATGGGGGTTGGTTGGGTTCGAGCTCCCGAACTTGCTCAGGATGCCCCATTTTGGTCATTAGAATGTTACGGATTGACTCACACTATAGCTGCTCGCCCTAATTCATGATGGCTACCTATGGATCTAGGATAGGACCCCTATTGATGTTGTGCTGATTCACAGGATTACTAGTCTCACAATGAATGGACCAAGCCCTCAGGAGTGAGTGGGTAAGAAATACGAAGCCGAGACTGTTGAATTAATGCACCAGAAATTCAAGGTGGAGTGGAATACTCGAGGTTTTATCATCAAATAAATCAATGATCCTGCTACGTAGTTAGGCACAATGTTGCTAGCGTGCAAGTTGATGCAAAAATTAAAAGTCGCCACTGTCCCTGCCTATGTGATCCAGCTAGCCGACCAATGTGCGGAAGGAGTTTGTTTCAATTGGGCTTAGTACTTATGTGACGAATTCTTGGCCATGGTATGAGAATCTGAGGACTTAGGGCACACTTTTTGTTACTCATGGCTATTATTCCTCATCGCATTGGTCACCTGGGAAGCTCCTGTGGAGTCTGTCCTCCCTGAGCTTACCTCGGATATGTGTGAAGTAGATCACTATGCGCATTTGTGGGACTCCAAGGATGTGCAACGCATAGAGGAAAATCAAGTCTTCTAGGTCCTCTTCTAGAGTAGCGTGGAAGCTTCCATCAACTCTCACCCAGGCTTATCACCCATAGTCTATGACAAGTACAAGTGCATCACAACCTTCCAGGTGACCATGCACAACATATAGATTCGGAGCCGAAAGGAGAAAGCTTGGACCTCACTCCCCTATATGGTCACCAACAAGGAAATTGATAGTATTATTGCACTCTGGCCCCCGCAGTGGAATATTGGCTTCAAAACCGGAGCGCAGGGCCCCAAAGATGCCAGCACCACACTTCCCCCTATCACTAGTAAGGATATTGGAGGATCCAGAAAAGTACTGGGAAGGACACAGAACCGGTAGTGAACAAAGACGTGCAGCAGAAGCGTACTGAGGAGAAGTATGCCAAAGGAACCACACAGAAATATTCGCAGCTCAAATTAGGGACAGAAGGAGGGGATGCATCCCCTCGAGGAACAAAGCACACAAGTGAGCCTGCCAAAGGACCCCGGAAGAAGCAGCGCGCTTAGAGGACAGAGCATGATGAAACTATCACCTTGACTGATGGTGACCTTGAACAGATTGCTGATGCAGTCTCTCTAGCTATGCAAGATCGATGGGAAGCCCTCGAAGAATAGCAGAAGGCTGCACTCATCACATTACAGGCCAAGCTCCATGAGCTGCAACTAAATATAGACACATTTCACACCAGTTTGACTTTTGGATGGATGCCGCAAGCTACCAGCAGTGCTATGCTCACAACAACACAAAGCCACCTCTGCCCTTTGCCTAGTGCTGCCCTTATAATCAGCCTGCCTGACCTGAGCATGCAGGTACATAATTTCCAGGATGTCCAACTAGACTTAGCCAGACTACCCCAAGATGCTTTACAGGGACTCCACTCAGGTATATTCCAGGAGATTCAGCACTGGGACCTACATATTCACCAGCAGCTAGACGTGGTTGAGCGAACGATCAGCGAAAGAAACGTCGCAGCTGCCCTAGCCACCACACAGCAGAAGGAGCTCGAAAGATTAATTCACCAACTTTGTGCCTAAGTTCCAGCAGATATTACGGCTATTTCTACGCCCTAGGAAAAGGTTGAAGGTTTGGTCGCTGCATTTAAGGCATCTCGAATAGAAGTTGCAGAAGTTAAGTCACGAATGGAGCAGCAGATTGCCAATCTACAGGCGAAATTGCAGCCTGAAACACCTTTGGAGGTACGATCCCAGCGATCTGCACTAGTCACCACCACTACAAACGTCATCACATGGAAGATCGCGTAGGGTGCTCAACTACTAGATACTGCCATGCAGTTGTGGACCAAAGTCTAACATGATCCGCTCCTGCATGAAATAACCCAGACACTGCAGCAGAAAGAGGAGACATTTGCAACCGTGGAAGCCACCCTGCCCACGTTGGTTCCTGCTTAGTGCCTGGCACGATTACGGACCATCCAAGACCTCCAAGCAGAGATAGAAGTGCTTCAACAGAAAAATAATTCCCTCACTGACCGCCTAAAGCCTCGGACTATTAGTGCACTTAGACTCTAACACGATGTTGATGTAGCTGTAAAGCTGCTCAACCAAACTCTAGAAAGTGTCACCGCTGCGATAGAAGGCCCGATTTCACAAAAATTGGTTGGCATCAGCCATAATGTTGTCGCCCAAAGCGAATTCGTGCTGCCCCCATTAACTGAAGCAATCAAACTGTTTCAGGTGTAGGTGGAGACCCCACCGCCTCAATGACTCGGGACGAGTCACAAGATTGTGTTGGGGGACTGTTGGAATAGGGTCTCCTACAAAGCTGCGAATTTGGTCCATTTTGTATATTTTTTATTATATTTAGTCTAACGCAGGGGTTTTGGGGTGGGTAAAAGCCCTTAATGCATTGTAAGCGGGTCAAGGGTAGACCAAGAGTTCACAAACCATGGTTTGTGGACCATTGGATGCATAGGCTAAAGTAGTATAAATAGTTGAACCTTTTTGAGTCGATAGGTAGAGAATGAATAGAGCTTGAAGCAAAGAACGAATTGCTAGATCTGGGTTGGGTTGTTTTGGGTTAGGACTCCTGCTAGGTGTGTGCGCGGAGATCATCTGTCCTGTTGTTTTCGAACCCTGTTGGTTGTGTGCGCAGGTGGTATTTGGGGAATGTATGAAGATTTTGATACATAATATATGAGAAGTATTGCTGAACTATCTGATGTTATCCAGGTATGTTCTATTATGATTAATTTGAATTAAGAGAATCGGATTAAGCTGCGAACTTGTTTGTTTTATCTCTATGATATGAAAGTCTTTCCCTTTAGTATATTACTATGATAAGATTGTACTTTCACTTGTTGATTACATCTCTATTAATGAACGCAAACTGTCTGTGTTGACATTATTGGCTTTGATTATGTTGTTTTATGGTTATAATTGATGATGCGGACATGGATGCGAGTCCGCTAGAGCAGATCTAATAAAGAACTAAAGTCTAGAACCCTGCAAGTCACCCTTCTGTGTGGATCTGATAATTATAGGCCTATTTTATTACCTTCTCTCTCTCAGGGTGCGGAAACCTGGTTCCAACACCCTCCCATACTGCTTTGGGTGAGACTTTGACCTGTGCAAGTAGGTCACTGCCGAAAGGGCCAGTAATATAGGGGTTTGTTGGCAAACCTTCATCTCCGAAGCTGGGTCAAGACCCCTTCGAGCCAACATTTCCTATATTATTTTTATGTTGATTCTTATGTATTCCAATGCCTTTTAACTCATATATTAGAGATGCTAGTTTATGCCATGTGGATATTGTAGTTCTCTTGCTTGTTTTAGTCATTTTGCAAGTTCCATTTATAGTACTTGGAGATAGAGTTGGATCTTAAAAGCAAAGAGAAGAGGATGGATTACTACAGATTCCAAGAGGGTCTTTCTTCTGTATTCTAATTTATCTAAGGAAAACATAGATCTTTTTACCCCTATTTTTCTACATTAGGCCACTACATTGAGGGAGTTCCCTTTTGTCCAAATACGAGAATTTTCCACATAAAACTTGTCAACTCCGACCTAAATTGACTTATTTTCAAGGTAATTAGTCTTTGGGAAACATTAGTCTCAACTTGCTATGGTTTTTGTTTCTATTTTTGAACAAAATTAGCCCCAACGCACTTTCTAGTCTGAGACAGAGTGACCTAGTGCACCTATCTCTCTCTGTAAGTGTGATGAATCGTTCTAGTGCTTGTGTCTAGCCTGTGATGGTTCCTGTAGGATGAAAAAATTGTGTTTCTATGCCTTTCTTTGAGTTTTGATTTTGTCTACTGATTTTTCCTAAGTCTTTGTAATAGTCATTGTCTATGTAAAATCCATCGGTTTGTTTATATTTCAGATTGTTTTCTTTTGATCATAGTTTGTTTGATTTTTTCTTTCTTCTTGTCAATTAGGGTTGATTATTGATTAGATAAAATAATTTTCATATTACGGTTACAGTCTATGTGATTTAACTTGGTCAATGATATAGCTTCATTTTCATTTTCATTTCATTTGAAAATTGTAAGGAAAATAAAAGAAAATTTTCAAATTTTTAACAATGTTTTAGTGCATTTGCTTGCATTTTTGCAAAAAATATTCCCCCTCAATCATTGTGGGGTTGGGGGGCTTGAATTGTGTATGATTTTTAATCACCTTTTAGTGTCATCTCTTTTGATTTTTTTTAATTTTCACCCAATTTCAATTTTATTCCTATTTTAATGAAATCTCATATTACATTTCATTTCATTGGGAATTTCCTTTACATACACTTGATTAGTGAAAGAAGGTATTGTTAGTCATAAGTAGTATGTTGTATTTTTCTTTCGTTGATTTGGAATCATCATGTGTTTGTTTTGAAGAATTCTCTTACATAGATTATTTGCATAGTTAGAATTCTCATATTCACAACAACAAAGGAAACTATGCATAGCTTACAATTGCATAGTTTTCGGGGGAATTGTGCATAGATTACATTACATGGTTTGGCATCATTTAAGGATTTGAATTTAATTGGAATAGTGAAACTCAAAGATCTACTTAGGAATTTCTTGTTTTCTGTATCTTTTTTTTCTACATCATTTTTTGTTTCTTCCTTCCTGTAGATATACCTTGATCAAAACGAAAGAGTTATTGTTATCATGCTAGATGCATCACAGGGAATTCAGGTGAATTTGTACTGTGAGCCTTGAAATTGAAACTTAATTGAAGATCAACTTTAAAATCGATCCAATTAACCTACAGATAATTTGGAACATTAACGACACACATAGAGTTCTAGGATAGAGATCAACGTCTTTAGAGCCTCATGATTGCTTCATTTTGATACTCTCTTTTACCTATTTTTCCTCTTTTTAACCATCATCAACAACTCAAATAAGCATCAAACTGTAGGTTTTTTACATGGTAAGTTATTTAAATTTCTTGTATTTCATATTTAATAATGTTCCTTATTATTAAGTTAATATTTGTATTAGCTACGGAATTCACATGATTCTGTAGCTAATCGGTGTTTTTGTAGCCAACTCCATGGTTTTCCAGACTCTGAGGTGCTAGTTAAGTGAAGAAGTACATGGACAGTTGGAGATTGATCTCCTCAAAGATTTCCTCCTATTCATTTGAGCCATATTATGAAAGAAACCTTTTGATTGCGTTGTCAAAGGAGCGGGTCAACACGTTGTTGAACAGGCGAGCGAGAGTCCGAGATCTTCACAATTCACGATTTTCTTTGCCAAATCAAATCATGAATAGGTGATATTTTGATTTCTCTATAATTCAAATTATATTTTTGTTAGATTAAGTAGGCATGAAATCCTCGAATATTTATGAGCATAGGTTTTTATAAATACTGTGCAAACAGAACCTGAACAGTGTGTAATTATTTATGCGACTGTGATATTTTAAAACTCTATTTTTCATCCTTTTTAATGAAGAGGTGCTTTGAAGATTTGATGTGTAGCTGACAGTTGGAGTAAACATTTGAGACCGCCTATTTGTGGAGGGCCCCTACAAAGAGTGAAGGTTTTACATTTTATGTTTTTGATATAGTTTTTTTTTATGTTTTCATTTAGTCATTTGCTGTATTTGTTTCCAGAATTTAATTTTATCATTTCATGTAGTTATTTTCATAAGTTTCCTTTTTTCATTTGATGTAGATAGTTTCTTTCATAATTTGATGTATTTAATTTCATAATTTCATTTTATCATTTGATGTAGTTACTTTCATAATTTAATTTTTTCATTTGATGTAGATTCATTAGTCTTCCCTTTCGAATTGTCAAATTGCAGAGTAATTAATTTTCACAGATTTCTTCATAGTTCTATTTCAAAAGCAGTTGTGATTTATCTCTAAATAGTTTACAAGTTCATTAGTGATTTCCTTTTAGCATATGAGTGAGTTATTTTCAAATCAATATTGATTTCTTCACAAGTTTATGAGTGATTTCTTTTCAAGAGCAGTACTAATTTCTTTACAATTTTTCATTTCCAAGTAGATGAGAAGATGTATGGTTTCCATTCCTAGAATTTGATTTTGTCTTTATGAATAGGTCTGTTAGAAAAATAGATTAAGTAAATTTGTTTTAAGAGACTAACAATAGATTGGTTAAGTTTCTTTAGTTCTATTGGATGTGTAGTTATGTGAGTTGTAAAGTAGTTTAACTTAGTTAAGTGAGTTAAACTTAGTTGTGCTAGTTGTAACTAGTTGTAACTAATGATGCACTAGTGAGAGATTAGTGAATTAAATATTCAATTAATTCACATGGAGTGATCTCACATGCAACTAAAGATTTACTACTGTTAACTTCATGCATGTCATATCCAGGGGAGACCCAGTGGAGAGATAGGTGAAAGGGACAGTTTGGTTATCTGTTGTGACTATAGTGACGCATTCAATGCAACCACACACACATTGGAGATTACAATGAGTATTGTACAATAAAGGCAAGGAAAGATCGAATTCATTCAAGGATTGTGATCAGCAGGGATTGCACAGTGGAGGCAAGTTGTCAGGAGGCAGTAAATTGGTGCATGTGTGAGCAATTTTTTGTATGACAGTGTGAGACGATTCTATATTGTACTGAGAACTCTTGGAGTAGAGTTTTGTATGATATTGTTTCATGATCCACGATATATACATAATATATGATAGTGGGGTTTTTAGCTTTATGCTTTCCCGATAAAAACATATGTTTTATGTTTGATTGATATTTCTTCATGTGTTTGAAATTGGCGATTAAATTTCCGCAAAGATTTAAGTAGAAGGAGTTTGTATTTAACAGTGGCATATAATTGTTCGATCAGGAGAGTCCGGAAGTACATAATTGTATTAAAAAAAAAAATCTACATGGTATCGGATCTAAGAAGATTGCAATATTGAAGCAGTAGCTGAGTTTGTTGGTGGAAACAATTTGAATTTTCTACAAGAATTTATTGGTGCAACAGTTGAGTAAACATCAAAATGGCTTTCAATGGTTTGCGGTTAGAGTATGCACTCGAGGGCAGCTCGAACTACATTGCATGGATAGATAGGATGGAGGTGGCGCTTGAAGATAATGTATTGAAGGAATTCATCGACAGTGATGTTCCTAAGCCCACTTCAACAGATGTTTCATTACTGGACACCTGGAAAAAGAAGGTAGTGAAGACGAGAAGGATATTGTTGGAAGGTGTGCGAGACCATATTGTCTCAAGACTTCATGGGAAAGCCACTCCATTTTCAATGTGGAAGGCTTTGATGGATCTTTTCCAAAGCAACAATGACTATAGGAAATTGGCACTGAAGGATAAACTCAGAAAGATCAAGATTGAGAAGGGCAAAAATATTCCTAAGTATCTCACAAAGTTTGTCCAATGTCGGGATGAACTGGGGAGTGTGGGAATCATGGTTGCTGATGATGATTTGGTGAGTTTTTCTCTCTTGGGACTTCCTAAGATTTGGCACAGTTATCAAGACTCTGTCAACGGACGGGAAAATCTGCCAGATTAGGAATGATTGTGGTCGGATATAGTGCAGGAGGAGTTCAAGCGAACTAGGGATGGCTCTTCATCAAAGCATGATGATGAAGAGGATTGTTCTTCAGATGCCAATCTAAGGAAAGGGAAGGGGAAGAAATTCCACTCAAAATCCGTGGCTAAAGGAAAGAAGCTATATTTTTCTAAGGTGAAGTGTTTTCATTGTCACGAACATGGGCATCTCACCATTAACTTCCCACAGAAAAAGAATAACAAGAAGGTTATTGTAGCTATAGCTGGTGAGTCCCTTGCCTCACAATTTGAACTTGATTTCTCTTTGATCACATGCTTTGTTTCAAGCGCAATGGGATCAGTGTGGTATATTGATATTGGTGCTTCCTTCCATATGACGGGAGATAATGAGCTTTTCATTAACTTGGTGGAGAAAGATCTCTAGATGCATATAGAGATGGGCGACAATGGACGATACATTGCGACCGGAATTGATACCATTACCTTTGAGAGGGAGTTAGGTAAACCATTTATTTTGAAAGATGTTATGCATCTTCCAGGTCTAAAAATAACTTGGTCTCAGTCGTGACGTTGGAGGACAGAGATTATGACGTTGTTTTCAGCAATGGAAAAGCTTTCTTGCGACATAAAACAATGGGTCAAACCAAGAGAATAGGGATTCGAATTAAGAATCTCTACAAGCTGGAGGTAGATGGTTGTGTTGCAATGGTGGGCAAAGCAAAAGAAGTGGTGAGCCGGGATGAGGGAAAATTATGGCACAGGCGATTGGGCCATCTTCACCATGGCGCCCTGAATATTTTGCAGCAGATTTCTACTGGACTTCCCAAGGGTACACTTGTGCAGTTAGATCAGTGCAAGGGATTTACTATGGGTAAGTTTGTGAAGACCACCTTTCATGAAAAGGAGAACCATGCTTTAGTGATCTTGGAGAGAGTTCACACAGACGTGTGTGGACCATTCTCGATTGCTTCAACAGAAAAACACAGGTATTATGTTATTTTTTTCGATGACTATTCTCATAGATGATGGATCTTCTTCATGCAAAAGAAGGATCAAACATTCTCAAAGTTCTGTGAGTTTAAAGCATTGGTGGAGAAAGAGTTGAGGAAGAAATTGAAGGCTCTGTGGAGCGATAATGGTGGTGAATTCATCTCGAATGAATTCAATTACTTATGTAGAAAAGAAGGAATTCGTAGAGAACTCATAGCGCCTCATAACCCACAATAGAATGGGGTCATGGAGATGAAGAATAGAACGATCATGGGTGTTGCATGAGTAATGTTGCATGATCAAGGCCTACCAATGCACTTGTGGGCGGAAGCATGCAACACTGAAGTTTATGTGCAAAACCGTTATCCTCATAGAGTAATTGGCATGAGTACACCTAAAGAAAATTTTACTGGTAAGAAACAGGATGTTTCTCACTTTAAGATTTTTAGCTCATTTCTTTATGTGCATGTGACCAAGAATGCCAGGAAGAAGCTGGAGCCAACTGCTGAAGTTGGGATATTTTTGGGGTATGCAGAAACACCCCATAATTATCATGTGTATTTTCCAAACAGTCGAATGACTGTGGTGTGACGAGATATAAAATTCAATGAGGAGGAAGCCATGAATTTGTCGCTTGAGAGGGAGCTAGACTTGCATGCAGAGGAGGAACTTTTGGTTCCCAAAGATGAGTCTCTATATGTGGATCAACCACAAGAGGATGTTCATGGAGTGGAGGAGTCCATTCACGCAGAGCCAAACATCATAACAGGCATAAGGTGTACCACAAAAGCTGAGAGGCTGAAGCTTGATGCGGCACAGAATGTAGGAGTCCCTACTTCACAGTGCAGACAGAGACAATCTCCTAACTGTTTCACTAGATACATGGCTCTCATGAGAAAATGTATTGTGACAGAGCCATCTTCCTTTCAGGAAGCAGTGTAGGAGCCCACATGGGTAGATGCAATGGTGGAGGAGTGTGACTCCATTGTCAGAAAAATTGCTTGGGAAATTGTTCTAAGGCCAGTTGATAAATCAGTGGTAGGTTCAAGATGGATCTACAAGGTAAATAAAGTTGTTGATGGGAGTGTTGAGAAATACAAGGCTAGATTTGTGGCTCGGGGCTTCTCATAGATCGAGGGGATTGATTATGAAGAAACCTTTGCACCTTTCGCACGGTATTCCTCCATAAGGACCATCCTTTCTCTCTCAGCGCAGATGGGTTGGCACATTCATCAGATGGATGTGAAGATTATGTTCCTTAATGGGATCATTGAGGAAGAAGTGTAAATTGAGTAGCTTGAAGGATTTGAGATCTTCAGCAGTGAGTCGCATGTGTGCAGACTCAAAAGAGCATTGTATGGGCTGAAGCAAGCACCCTGTGCTTGGTACACTCGGATCGACAGCTATTTCACTAGACTTGGCTTCACCAAGAGTGAGGCAGATGCAAACCTATAAATATTGTGGTGGAGGGTAATATTTTAATCATTTTTTTTATGTTGATGATTTAATACTGACTGGTGATGAGAAGTTGATACACTCATGCAAGGAGGACCTTGCAAAGGAGTTTGAGATGAAGGATATGGGCCTCCTTCACTATTTCCTTTGATTGGAAATATGGCAGTGAGATGGTGAAATTTTTGTGTCTCAAGGCAAGTATGTAAGGGAGATACTCGGTAATTTTCACATGGAGGGCTACAAACCCATGGATACTCCTCTTCCAAGAAACTGGAGGAAAGAGGATGCTACATCGGGAGAGGTAGTGGATGCTACTGTCTATTGACATTTGGTGGGTTCCCTCATGTATTTATGTAATACAAGACCAGACATATGCTATGCGGTGAACCAGCTTAGTCAAGCAATGGTTAAGCCTACCAAGCTCTTTCGGAAGGCAGGCAAGCATGTCCTGAGATATATCAGGGGGACATATGTGTATGTCTTATGGTACAAACATATGGATGAGGTGAATTTACATGGCTTCATGGATGCAGATTGGGCAGGCAGCCCAACAAATAGAAAGAGCACATCAGGAGGGGTTTTCAGTATCAGATCTACAATTATTTCTTTGTACAACAGGAAACAGAGATCTGTGGCACTCATTTTAGCAGAAGCGGAATACATGGCAACAATTCAAGCTGCATGTGAGGTTATCTAGATGAGGAAGATCCTGGTCGGCTTTTTTGGTTCTCATTTAGATCCTACAGTGATTCATTGTGATTATTTGAGTTGCATTAAACTCTCAATTAATGCAATGTTTCATGATAGATATAAGCATATAGATATTCGGTATCATCATATTAGAGATTGTGTGCAGCGGAAGATCATGTTGCTTCAGTACATTCCTATGGAAGATCAGGATGCAGATATTCTGACGAAGGTGCTCACCAGGAGAAAATTCGAATACCATAGAGGCAGGATCAGGGTAAAGGATAATCCCTTTCTTGTTGAGAGGGAGTGTTGAGATTCAACAAGATGATGATCCTAGTGAAAATTAAGCACCTACAATAGGTGGGGCACGCAGGCTATTTTTAGGTGATATGTCTATTTTTAGAATTTGGTTGAAATTCTATTTTTAGCAGTAATCTATTTATAGATGGTTGAGAAAATTATATGGATGGATGGGCGTATATTTTTGGAATGCATGTGCGAATTTGTTTCATGGAATGCATGTCTAAAAATAGATTGCATGTCGATTATTTTTATCCCTTAAAAATAATTAGACAAAAAATAATAATCTATTCTCATGGAGCACTTGATTTCAGTTAACTGATGTGGCAAACCAGTTGACTGAAGGAATTTTGAGTTCTAAGGTTGGTTGGTGGCAAATGCAAGTGGACTTCATTGTAACTAAGTGATACAAAGTTGTAACAGAGTTGGATGTGTAGTTATGTGAGTTGTAAAGTAGTTTAACTCAGTTAAGTGAGTTAAACTCAGTTGTGCTAGTTGTAACTAGTTGTAACTAATGATAACTAGTAAGCGATTAGTGAATTAAATATTAAATTAATTCACATGGAGTGATCTCACATGCAACTGAAGATTTACCACTGTTAACTACATGCATGTCATATCCAGTGTAGACCCAGTGGAGAGATAGATGAAAGGGATAGTTTGACTATCTGTTGTGACTATAGTGGTGCATTCAATGCAACCACACACACATTGGAGATTCCAATGAGTATTGCATAGTAAAGGCAAGGCAAGATCGAATTCATTCATGGATTGTGATCAGCAAGGATTGCACAGTGGAGGCAGGCTGTCAGGAGGTAGTAAATTGGTGCATGTGTGAGCAAATTTTTGTATGACAGTGTGAGACAATTGTATAATGTATTGAGAGCTCTTGGAGTAGAGTTTAGTATGATATTGTTTCATGATCCATGATATATACATAATATATGATAGTGGGGGTTTTAGCTTTATGCTTTCCTGGTAAAAACATATGTTTTATGTGTGATTTTTCTTTCTTCATGTGTTTGCAATTGGCGATTAAATTTCTACAAAGATTTAAGTAGAAGGATTATATATTTAATAGTGGCATATAATTGTTAGATCAGGAGAATCCAAAAATACATAATTGTATTAAAAAAAAAAATCTACACGGTCCACGAATGAAAATTATACCGGAATACTTTTTATCATACAAGACGCATTAGACAACACTACTACAAACTGCGCTTCCACGTATCTCCAAGTATATTTTGGAAGTCCCCATTAGGTTACTATCCTTCCATAGATAACTGATTTGGTCGCCTTGTTAATTGTGATGCACCAAATGAAACATTCAACGATATTTTTAGGTCCTTATAATACTAGTGTAGTCTCCTTATTGTTATTGTTAATGTAGCCTCCATAGTGTTATTGTTGTGCCCCATAGAAGCTCGCTATTGTTATTTTTGTGCCCTTACATTATTATTGTTATATGATTTGATTATAATGTGACCCTTAAACTCCTATATATATAAATGAAGTATTTTCATTTGTATCATCCAAGAATTGTTCATTTATGTGATGTAAAAGGGGTATCCCCTCGATGAGGTTGATTTTCAAGTCATTGATCTATATTTTATTTTATTTGTGATCTGGTTGCATAACATTTGGTATTATAACTTTTGATTCTAGGTTTTTGCTACTTCAAACATGAAATCTTGGAATTTTCACTATAACTCTTCTTCTATCAAGCTTCAAAAGCTTAAATTTCAATAACGAGGAGTACAAATCTTGACGAAATTATTGTAGAAATTTCAGATCTTGGTTCACTATATTTTATGAGATATAGTCTGAAGAAGTTAGGGTTTTTGTGGGATCCATAATTCAATATCAAGCATGTGGCCTAAGGAAAATAATCATAAATTTCTCTCCGAGGATCAAATTTTAATTTCATAAAAAGTGTCTAAAATTAAAAATAATGTAGTTTTCCGTATAAGTCACTATATTGAACTAGTCTACAATCAGGGCATAATGGGAGATTGGGCATAAATATTTTTTGAAGAATCCAATATCAATCTGACTTGTGGGGTTGGAAATCATACTCATAGGGATGCCATAGGACAAAATTTCAGACCTTGGAGATTCAAAATTATAGAGATACAACAATTTTAATATGGATCTCCTTAAAAGCAAGAAAAAGGTGTGTATTTTTTTTTAATTTTGCATAATTTTTGTTTGAAAAATCAGTTTAAAGTGATTCAAAAGGCATAGGGAGACATAGATATCATTCTTTGATTCCAAAATTCCTCGAAATATAAAAATGGACATACCTAGTAGGAAACAAGAAATCTCTACTATGACGCATGAAGAAGAGGAATAAATTCAATATGATATATCAAAAGAGACCAAGTGCAACAAATTTTGCTCTTGCAACAGTAACCAAAAATGAACTAGAAGATAAGATGGATTGTTTATAAGAAAAAATAAAAGTAAATATAGAAGTATTCAAGGATGTTTTAAAAACATATATGGGAGTTTTTAAAGTAGACATGAACTCAATGAATGTCAAATTGGAAGGCTTGACAAAGTTGTTGTAAGAAATCATTCCCATTGTGATCCAGGTGGATATCGGTGGCCACCCACCTATTCCATTTGGACCAGCACCATCAATTCTTGCGGGTATACATTCTCATCTAACACTATTTTTATGGGGTTACAGGTCTACTCCTCTCGGAGCCGTTTTGGGGGCTTAATGATCCAGGTGGATATTGTTGGCCACCCACCTATTCCATTTGAACCCCCATCTTCAGTTCTTTCAATTTTCAAGTTGCAACAAAACTTACTATTTTTAGCAGTTTTTCGGGTCCCGAACTTCCGGAGCCGTTTTGAGGCCCTAAACGACGTTTTTTTGGGTATGAAAGCGCCAGCGAATTTTCTGATAAAATTCATCCCGATAGTTGTATTCCTCGGATAGATCTTTCTAACGAGCTATTGAACGCGTAAAACGGAGATCGGGTGCCAAAGTTATGCCCCCGGGAAGTTGAACCACCAATTTACCCAAACGGGCGCCCACAGTTTTGGCGCCTCATCTCCTACGGTTAAGTTTTTGGACGTTTCATATTCTACATTGTTTCTCAACAATAAATAGGCCCTTGAGCCTCATTGTAACACAGTTGAGAGGTCGGTAGCCATCACATCTCTTCTCAGAGATTCGCTACTAGCACCCTAGCTATTTTATTTCCATTATGCCTGTAAGCATATTTCTGTTATTTGATATTAATGAAATGAAGCATTATTTCCACTGCATCTCTATGTTCATGGTTATTTCTGTATTCTGTTGCGTTCCTGTATAAAATCCGGATCACATTGGCGACAAGATAATCTATGAAAATCATGATGACCACAGAAGGAATATGAATTATGATGTTAGAGACTCCAAGTTTGGGTTTAAGACCCACCACATTCCAAATACCAACATGAGGAAGTTTGATGGAAAGGATATGGTAACATGAATACTACAGATGGAGCAATTCTTTGATCTACACGATGTTCCACACATACAAATATTATGCATTGCATAATTATATTTAGGACAAATTCAGATTGTGTGGTATCGATGGTTTTTTCTCGGAACTCAATTTTCACTTGGAAATTTTTTGCGGAATAATTGGTAGCACATTGTGAGGATACAAAGAGCAATATTTTCTTTACCTAATTGATAAATCTCAAAAAAAAGGGTTCCATGGCAGAGGACATTCAGGACTTCCAAAGATTGAATCTCAAGGTAAATGGTATTCCATAGGAACATAGGATTGATGTATTTATAGGGAATTTAAAGGATAGCATCCAACATGATGTTTGCCTTCTAGAACCTGATTCATTGGAGAAGGAATTCAAGGTGGTAAGAAAAGTTGAAAGAAAAATTATGGAAACAAGGAACTCTACCACTCACAAATATAAATATGGAAGTGTTTTTGCTCCTAGCCTCCCACAACCTATAATGTTGACACCACAACAACTAAAGGAAAAAAGAGAAAAAGGGTTTTGTTACAATAGTGATATAAAATACACTAAGGGTCATAAGTGTGCTAAGAAGAAATTATTTTACGTAGATTGTGAAGAGGTGGAAGAGAAGTAATAAGAAACATAAAAAAATAACTACACTGGGATCCAACCCCAGAGAAAGAATGAATGAATCCAACCATATATTGTAATACATTGGTAGGAATTACCACTCCTAAAACTCTTAATATATAAGGATATCAAGAAAAAAATGTAATAGTGTTGATTGATTTTGGTAGTACCCAAAATTTTATTCATTATAATATATCCAAGGAATTGAATTTCTTTCTATATCCAGCACCAAAGTGTCAAGTGATGGTTGCAAATGGAGGAACTATAAATTTTTCAGGGAAGTTTTATAATATCAATCTAACCATGTGGGAATATGTATTGAATATTCCAATGTTTTTCATTCCAATGGGTGGTGTTGATGTTGTATTAGGAGTCCAATGATTACAATATTTAGGCATAATAAATTTTAATTTTTAGGAGATTTACTTGAAATTTTCCTGGGAAGAAAGGGAATTGAATTAAGGGTTATCCTAGGGAAATTAATGAATATAATCAGTTCTAATGACATGACAAAATTTTTGAAGAAATAACAACGAGGCATAGTTTCACAATTGTGCTCACTATATCAAAAATAAAAATCATCCATTTCTCCAGATATCCAAAGAATATTGGACAATCATTCCAAGGTATTTGAGACTCCCAAAGGCCTCCCACCTATTCGTGATCATGATCATTCTATTCACTTGATTCCAAGAAGTGTTTCTCCAAACATCAGGCCTTACAAATATCCATATTCCCAAAAGAGTGAAATTGAACGTATCGTTGCAAAAATGTTAGAGGATGGTATAATTAAACCTTTCCAAATTTATTTCTCTACTCCGGTATTATTGGTGCACAAGAAGGATGGTTCATGGTGTATGTGTCTGGATTATAGGAAACTCAACAAGCTCACTATTAAAGATAAATTTCCCATTCCTGTCATTAATGAATTTTTGGATGAACTACATGGAGAATTTACTTCACCAAGCTAGATCTTCATTCACGATATCATCAAATTAGAATGAGGATTGAAGACATCCTAAAAAAAACATTCATAACACGTAAAGTTCATTATGAATTTTTGGTCACGCCTTTTGGCCTTACAAATGCACCTTCCACATTTCAAGGTTTGATGAATTCCATTTTAAAATCCTTCCTTAGAAAATTTTTGTTAGTATTTTTTGATGATATACTAATCTACAAAAAGTCTTGGAAGGATCATGTTGAACATGTTGACAAGGTGCTCAAACTATTGGAGGAGAAACAATTATATGAAAAAACCTCCAAATGTTTCTTTGGAGCACAGGAGGTGGAATATTTGGGTCATATTGTATCTCATGAAGGTGTTAAGGTATACCCTAACAAAATTAAATCCATTAAGGAATGGAAAATCCCCAAAACCCTAATGCATCTTCGAGGATTTCTCGAGTTGACAGGGTATTATCGCAAGTTTTTTAAGAATTACGGTAGAATAGTAGCATCTCTAACAACATTATTGGGGAAAGGTGAATTTTCTTAGACTCCAAAAGTAACTAAGGCCTTTGAACATCTTAAAGAGGAAATGTGCCAAGAACCGGTCTTAACTACACCATTATTCACAAAAGCCTTTATTGTGGAATGTGATGCCTAGGGAAATGGAATTGGCATTGTTTTAATGCAAGAAGGAAGACCCATTTCTTTTGAAATTCATCCAATCAAGGGAAAGTATTTACATAAACCTATTTATGAGAAGGACATGTTGGAAATACTACATGCACTAAAGAAATACAGACCTTACCTAATGGAAAGACACTTCAAGGTAAAAACATATCATGATAGTCTTAAATACCTTTTGGAACAAATATTATCTTCAGAATAGTAGCAAAAATCGGTCACAAATATGTTGAATTATGACTTTACAATCATCTACAAAAAAGAGAAGCAAAATGTTGTTACAGATGCACTCTCAAGAAATAACTAGGATGTGGAAGCATTTCTATGTGTCGTTTCTATCATCCAACTTGATTGAATAACTAAATAAAGGAATGAATTGAAGAATGGCAAAGAGGTGTGGACACTTGTTCAAAAGTTGCAAAAATATCTCAAAGGATTGGATACATCTATCTGGAAAAATGATTCACTATGGTACAAATATTTCTTATATATATGTAATAATTCTCAGCTCAAACAAAATATTCTTTTGTAATTTCAAACCTCCCCCTTAGGAGGTCACTAAGGATTTTTAAAAATTACCATAGGATCAAGAAGGATTTTTTTTGGATGGCCTTTAATTTGATATTCAGAATTTTGTGGCAGAATTTTTGGTTTGCCATTAAAATCAAGTTGAGACAATTAAGACCCTAGGTCTGTTACAACGTTTATCCATTCCAAGTTAGCGTTGGGAGGAGGTCTCAATGTATTTCATCACAGGTTTACCCAAGTCCAAAGGAAAGAGTTTCATCATGGTGGTAGTTCATAGACTTACCAAGTATGCACACTTTTGTGCATTATCTCATCCTTTTAAAGCTAGTACAATTGCTACTGCAATTTTGGAAATAATTCAAAAGCTACATGGAAACGCAAAGATTATTATAAGTGATAGAGATACCATTTTCACTGGAAATTTTGGATGGAATTTTTTTCTTGTCTTATTACTCAATTAGCTCATAAATCATATTATCATCCTCAATTTGACAAGAAAACATAGATAGTGAAAAAAAAATTTGGAGGGATGTCTCCATTTATTTTTCTTTGATAAAAAAACACAATGGATCAAGTGGTTACCTTTGGTTGAATGGTGGTATAACACTTCCTTGCATACTACAACAAAAATAACGCCATTTTTGGCACTCTATTGATATCACCCATCATCCATCACATCATCCTTAAGAGAAAATTATAAGGTTAAAGCAGTGGAAGATCACATTGAGCATCAAAAACAAGTTCTCCAACTCTTGAAGGATAACCTCACTCTGGTGCATAATAAATTGAAACAAGAAGCATATCAACATCATAGTGAAAGAATTTTTGGCATATGAGACTGGGTATTTTTACGACTACATCCATACAAATAAATGTCCATCAAGAAAGCTAAGAAGGATACAAATTATCACCCAAGTATTGCGGTTCTTACAAGGTGTTGTAAAAGATTGGTACTATGGTTTACAAACTGGAGTTGTTTGTATCTTCTCGAGTACACCCAGTTTTCTATGTTTCATGGTTAAATAAGGTTATTGGTGACAAGCTCCATTTCAAAAAAAAAAATCCAGAACTTTATGAAGAACGAAAAACCATATTGGAGCCTGAAGTAATCATGAAAATAAAAACTCGACAACTTGGGAATAAATAATTTTCAAAGTATCTCATTAATTGGAAGAACTTACCCACTAAAGATTCCATATGGGAGGATGAGAATTTTATGTGGAAGCATCCAGAACTACTCAAGCATTGAGGACAACACTTTTTTTGAAGGAGAGGGGCATTTTAGGTCCCTATAATACTAGTGTAGTCCCCTTATTGTTATTGTTAATGTAGTGCCCTTATGTTATTATTGTTATGTATGCTTTGATTATATTGTGACCCTTTAGACTCCTATATATATATATATATAAAGGAGGTATTGTGATTTGTATCATCCAATAATTGTTAATTTATGTGATGTGAAGGATGTTTCCCCCTCGAAGAAGAACATTTTCAAGTCGTTGATCTATCTTTTGTTTTGTTTTGTGATCTAGTTACATAACATATATTTCCTGCACATATTGGAGATGGTATATTGTAATTCATGATGACTTGGTAATCCCTTTTGTCTAGTTAACCATTTAGTTTTATTTGTGTCGTTAATTTCTAAAATCAATTAATTAACTCGTGTTTCACTAATTAGAATACCTTAAGTCGAATTTGATGGCATCAATACCAGAGTCTACCAGTCAAGGGAACCCTTCTGATGGGAATCCTCGTCCTTTTCTCTCTTTTAGAAATATTGGTTCTCCTTAAATGACAATGTTGTCCCTTCCCAGATTTACCATTGGTTTACCAATTTGGTTATTTTCAACCTCCTTGGTTCTGAATGTCCAAACTTCTCCTCAACCAAGTAGTCCTCCACCTGAACAACATTAACCTCAAGTTGACCCTTTTCCTTCTTCACCTATTATTTCTTCGTCCCTTTATTCCTCCTTGCCTAGTAAAATTCTTGATTCTAGTAACCACGAAGCTAAGAAGAATAAGAAAAGGATGATGAAGAAGAAGAAAAATAATTAGGGGGGGGAACAAGAAAACATTTCTATGAATGCGACTAATGTTGAGAAACCTTCCAAAAAGACCCATAAATTCAAATTCTCTTGCAAGCTTTGTGAGGGTAACCACCTTATTAGATATTTCCCTAGTATTCCACAGGTATTAGAAGTATGGTTATCACATCAGTCCTTGTCATCGACCTCTGGAAATCATGTTGGTGATAAACCATCAACTAGTGATAGTAAGGTCAATGGGAAAAGGGGTAAAGTTTAGTTTCCCTCTAAGTTATGCAAAGTGAATCATATAATTCACCTTTTCCATCATTTGGATGACACCTCAAAACTGTTGGAAACCCTTACTACTCCTCAAATCCTCTACTACTTGATGAAGTAATTGACTCAAATCCATCTTCAGCTAATCCTACTCTCTCTTAATGTGAATCCCATGATTCCATTCCCAACCAACCATTGGTTGAGGAAGTGGTTGATCCAATTCCACCTTCAATCAATCATACTTTTCTCATAGAGAGTGAGGATCATACCACTCAGGTTCTTCTTGTTTCTTATGATTCTACCGAACAAGGGGTCATTTCTCTTGTTATCATGAAACTGACCCTTAACTAATGAGGTTATTGATTTTAATTCAAACATATTGATATGACCTCGTCTCCCTTATGAGGGTGCCTTTGTTAGCATTCTATCCTCCACTACTTGGAAAGTTTTAGGTTCCCCATAGCTTGTCTATTGCTCTGAATCTATTATATTTTAACAAAAGAACCAATCAACCTTTAGGTATCCTTCTCTATTTTCCTATTACTTTGGGAGGAAAGATTGTATATATTGATTTTATGGTTATTATAGGCCCCTTGGATTTAAATTTTTTCTTGGGGTGAGACTATGTTTAGGCTATGAACGTTGTTCCAAAGCCTTTCGAGTGATGTGTTTCCCACATCATGGAAAAATAGTGACTATCGATCAACTTCCATTAGTTGGTCCTAATTTAATTGTCAATCATCTAACTTCCCTAAATGTTCCAAATATGCAAGTAGTATATCCCCCGCCATATTTCAATTATGTGGAAACGTTTCTTATGCCCGTACCTACTAATGAAGATGATCCTTTCACTATTTACTCAACTTTATTTAACATAGATCCAGTAGGTGATATGGTAGATCATTTATTGGGGGAATTAGCGCCTGATCTTTCCATTGGATCCTTGATTCCATCTAGAGCATTGTTCTTCCATCTGATGAGAACCTCTTGGAATCCATGGCCTTCTAGGGGTCATGAACAAGATAAAACTTAGCAGAGTTCTTTTTCTTTTGTCAATCTTGTTAAAAAATGAAATAAGGTGTCAAAAAAGAGTTCTTGTTCTTGTGTCAAGCTCATTAAAAATGAAACAACGTGTCATGAGCATAGTTTTTTTACTATGTCAAGCTTGTTAAAAAATAAAACAAATATCCCTTCAAGTTAAGTATTTCACTTGATCTCGTAAACGAACCTTCATTCCATCTGCCTATTAGTAACCACTAGTCTACTTTGGTGAATGAAATGAATATTGGGGGGAATTTCCTTAGAATTAAGTCATTATGGGGGCATGAAAACTTATCTCAAGCATAGTTTTTCTTTGTTTCAAGCTTGTGTAAAAATGAAGCCACTCTCAAGCATAGTTTTTTCTCTAATTTAAGATTGTGTAAGAATGAAACCAATCTAAAACATATTTTTTCTTTGTTTCAAGCTTGTGTAAAAATAAAACCACTCACACTTATCCTTAGTGAATGCCATTTTTTATCAGCCTACTTATGAAATATGAGCCTTGGTTTTCTCATTCCATCGTCACCATATGCTTGGTTGATCATATGCTTTCACTTGGTTTTTTACCCTTACCTGGGGAACCGCTACGATGAGTCTTATTAGCATGCCTCTTGACCTCTAAGTGTTTTGAGTATTTCCATCATGACCGGAACTAGTTACTTCCCTTTATACCACTCGTTCCTCCAGGAGGATTCATCTTTGATCTCTTTTCAGACTCCAAAAGCATGAAAATATTATCAAGCACTTTTCTTTTCGAACTTGTTAAAGTAAATGAAAAGGTGTATGCCCAGTATAAGTTTAACCCTTTTCCGAACTAGGATGGACTATTTAAAAAAAAAAAAAATTTATTTAAACATGACTAAAAGGTTCTCCTGAGTATTGTTTTATGCCTTTTCAGACTCAAGAGACTAAATTTATGAAAAGGAACCTTTGGAGTTTTATTTTTCACCAATTTTTCAAACTCTCTAAATATGAAAAATAATTCAAGTTACACCTTCACTGGACTCGTAAATTCATCAAACATCATTGGACTCGTCAAACATGACGAGACCGAACCACTCCTCAGGGTTTGTTAAATATAATCATAAGAATTCATCTAAAGGATGAACTTATAGATCAAACATATGTCATCCTCCTCAAGCTTGTCAAAAATAAATAGGTACTAGCCATAAATGTTTGGGGAAGTAGGAAAATAAGGCACTAAACCTATTTATGGTAGTGATTCACTCTTGAACATGACACTCTTTCACTTCATCTCCGTGAATATTAGGTTGGGAAATCTGCTTACCTCTTTCGTTAATCACACCATAATAAAAGCCTTCATAATTAATTTTGAGTCAATGTTGCCAACTCCATAAAGTGTAGTCGATATGTTCAAGAAAATTCCTTCATTTGACATATGCTATAATACTCTTAATCATTCTTTCATGTTTTTCGTTCCTTAACCAACTCTGGATCCACATCCTTCTAACTCAAATCTTCATACACATTATGTGTCATTGAAGAGGGATACATTAAGTCCCTCCTACGAAGGGTCGCTTCATGTCGACATCAGCACTTTATCCTGAAAGATGACTTAGAAACTCCTTTTAGTTCCTTGGAGCTTGCATATCTCAATGACAACTTTCCTTTCTTTTGGCAGTGGTTTTTCATCATTGGCCTTCGAGCAGAATATTTTTTGTTTTTTTCAAATTTAGGTCATTCATTCACACCACATAGTTGTACTATACTACCTTGAGAGCCATTAACATTATCAGTGGTTCATATCACATCTATTAACGGCTTACATTATTGGTTGGTAATCAAATGGTGCCTACCATGTTCAACTCTAGCTCATTTATTCACATGGATAGACTCATACTATCGCGTGACGAGGTAGAAGACCCCAGATCTAGTTTCATTGATCTGGGTTGTGTTTTCAGGATTCATACGAGATCAGAAAGTATGATGGCTATGATCATTTAGACAGTCATATAAGAATGGGTCCACTCTCTTTCATCATTAGACGAGACTTTTTTTTATCATTGTACAGGTATATTGGCTTATGTGCTAAGTATGAGTATGTCTCCCTTATCAATGATATTGTAATGATAATATGTATTGTAAAGGATGTCGATCTCACCAATATATTCTTGAGCAGGACTTGTCACAAGGTAAATCACTTCAGTCTTCATTCACTACTTCTAACTTTATACTTTATGGGGGAATTTATTACAGGTCATTTTGTTGCATCCAATCAAATGGCTGGAAAACTAGATCAATCAACATCCTTGGCACCTTGTCATTATCTCTTTTCAAAGCCCTAAGCATTACCTCTCCAAAAAATCTATGTTTCTAGTTCAATTAGCTTAAAAAATATGTTTTTGGCCCCAACTCACCTTGCACTTCAGTCCACCCGCAATGATTCCAAGTTTCATAGCTAAGCACCTGTAATGACTAGGGCAGGTTGCTCTTCTTTGCAGGTATGATGGTTCTATAATTGCAGGAAAAATAAAAAATATTTATGAAGCTTCTCCTTCCATAATATTCTAAGGTGTTTTTAACCATTTACCATTGATATAGATCTCGAATTCCTATCCTAGAGGTCTTATCTCTTATCCTTATAGCTTATCCTCCTTCATATGTGGATCCCAAGCCTAGATTGGTAAATCCTAAACTACTACTTTTACCCTATAAATTAACTATGTCCCATAAAGTCTACTTTGTCTTTTGGAGATTACTAGTTCCCTCATGATGCTACTTTTAGCTTAAGGAATCATCATCCATTAATTCATTAAGGTTGAGGTTGAAGGTTTTCTTTGTGGAAAGGAAGGAAAATAGAATGGGTAGACATCTACAAAGTGAAGCATATACAAATGGTTAAAATTCTCTCCTTTATTTATTAATACAAAAGGCACTATGTTTTCCTATACTTTTGTTATGTTGATGCTTATGTATTTTAATTCCTTTTGACTCATTGATTAGAGACACTAGTTTATGCCATGTGGATATTGTAGTTCTCTTTTTTTTAGTCATTTTGTAGGTTCCATTTATAGTACGTGGAGCTAGAATTGGAACTTACAAGCAAAGGGAAGAGGAGGGCTTACTACATATTCTAGGTAGGTATTTCTTCTATATTCTAATTTCTCTAAGGAAAACATAGATCTTTTTTCCCTTGTTGTTTCTAGATCAGACCACTAGATCTAGGGAGTTCCCTTTTGTCCACAAAAGAGAATTTTCTGCATTACCACAATATATATATATATATATATATATATTCAACCTCAAAAAGACAAAATAACAAGTGATATCATCATTGAACCGTTGAAAATTCATCCAACTGACTTGAGGAGAAGCATGTCCCTTTTAGAAAGGGTATAACATTGAATTTTCACTTCAGATTTCCTAAGTACACCTATAAATCAAAACACATATACAAAAAATTGTTGTCTAGATGAAAATGGCCTAGGATTAGTGAATTTGTGTTCCCTCGAGTCAAAAGAACCTTTGAATAGTTATTATTTTACCCAGATAAACTCGTACAGCTAGCATGGTATGATTTTCTACTCTCCTCTACTAATGAAACTCGACCTCAACCTACTGTTGAAGCCTCGAAAATCACTGCTACAACATTGGGGGATAACCACCTAGTCCGGACCTTAATACAGCTCCTTTTCCGTTTATGATAGTGGCTCTAACTGGTTTAAATAGGTCCAGTTACCTTTTCCCTATCACTATTGGTTTATGATGTATCCTTAACTACCAATAGACAGGGATATCAGATCAATTCTTCTTGCTGATCAGGCAAGAAAATGATCCTTAAGCTGATTTGGGTTCAGCCAAACCACAACTAAGATTTTTCCTCTTTGAGAAGAGATCTTAAAAGAACGTAGAAATTAATCTAAATGCAAACTTATTCTATAAGCAAGCAAAAGAAACTAATCTAAATCCTATCTCAATTAGGTAGATGAAAATCTAACCCAACTAAGAGCAAGATAATTAATGAGGATTAAAATATGTCTGGATTTTAATTAATGTCAAACCAACGAAGAAATTCAATTAGCTCACATTTGTGAATACCAAAACACATTCTATTGAGACCATTTGACTAAAATAATAAATCAACAACACTCCGGAAGAAATTCACGAAAATGATATTGATTGACAAATCAGTCAAGCCAATAATTAAACATAAATATGTGGAAGAAATTCACAACACATTACTATTTAATAAATCAGTTTTGTAAGACAGATTGCTAAGTAATGGTTACTCAGAAATCATAGTGTAATTCATAAGAGCAGAGATACACAATAATTTGAGACAAATTATCCATATCAACAGAAATGTCAAAACATGAATAAAATGAAACAACAATTTTATTAACATAAAAATGAAACTGGTATTTGATAAAGAAATTCCAAAAATACCAGTTAGTTGAATCTGCTTCTCTGATCCTGGTCTCTAACAGTACTTTACATTACTTGAATTTATGCTTTCAATACTAGAGTTGCAGAAATGCAAACTCTGCCCATCACGCATAATTCAAGACATAAAGAAAAACCCCCAATAATGTTCAGATCTGAAATTTTCTCTCCTCCCCATCTACAACTCTAAATTCCTATTACATAAATGCTTTTAGAAGTCTGGAATTGCAGAGGAGAGCATCCCCTTTTACATTTTGCAATCTGCAATTTATAATTCTTTCAAAAAGTATTTTTAGAAGAGAGTTTGTTGAAAAAAAATCTTCGCAATCCAATTTTAATTGCTAAAAAATTCCAATCTTTAAATGTTGGAGTCTTCTCATTGATTGAAATCTTTTTCCTCAATATCCCTTCTATTGCTTTTTTTTGCTGCAAAAAGAAATTAAAATGAATTAAGATGCAACAATAAAATCAAAATATTATTTCTAATATTAAAACAAATCCAATCAAATTCTATTTAAATAAATAAATAAAAAGGAAATTTGAGCTTCTTATTGATGCTCATAATGATTTTAATTAACCAAGGATATTATTGATGAATTAATCTGCAATTAGAAGAAGCTGGGCAAATGAAAATGAAGAAAACAAAACTCAGAAAATTGATTTTATTTTAGAAATTCGAAGGTTGATCTTCTGATTGATTTTTGACCCAATAAATGACTAAATCTATTAGTGAAACCTCCTCAGAAATGTTCTTCTTGATTTTCTCTTTCCAATGAGTTGTCCTGGGCCTCATTTGGCAAAGTAAAACTCAATCTATGAGCCTCCAAAGTTGATAAATCAAATCTGAAATAAATCTGGAGATTCAATTGTTGGGCTAAAAAAATCAAAATTTTAATTAAAAATCTAATCCTAAATTAGATTCTAATTATCTAAATCTTAATTAAATTTTTAATCATAAATTAAACTAATTATTTAAATTAATATTAATCTAACTAATTAATGTAATTAACTATTTATAAACAAATTAATCTAAAGTAATAATTAATTAAATTAAATTAATTATATTTTAAATATTAATTAATTTAATTAATCTAACATTAATTATTTTAAATATTTAATTATAAAACTAAACTAACACTTGTATTATATTAAAACTAACCTATCATGAGAATACTAACTTACTACCAATCCACTATACTAATATTAAATTAAATTAATATTATACTAACACTTTACTAATATAAAACTAGACTAACATTATACCTATGATAAACTAACACTACTTACTTCTAAAGTAACACAAGACTCACTTAATACTAACAAATATTAACTTTAAAACTAACGTGTGATTTAGACTAACTTACTACTACTAACACTATCATTCCACTAACGTATCCTTAATGTTATACTTTACTTAACATAACATTAAACTTAAGACTAAAGCTCTACCATCGTTTCGCATGAATGTAATTAAACCTCATCGCATAGGAACATTCAATCGCATCGAATGAGTTCAATGTGACTCATCGCATCGGAACAAATGCACTTAATCGCATCAGATTTTATTTTAAGTCATCGCATCGGATGAAACCATTGCATCGCATGAAATGTGTTCGTTGGAGTTTTAAAACTTCTGATGCGATGAATTTTAATTTTTTTTATTAATTTTTTTTTAATATAATTTTATATTATACTAAATGTTAATTTAATTAATTTAAAATTTAACATTAAAAATTGGTTTTTTATTTTGGTTTCATTTTAATGATGTTAAATTAGATTATGAATTTATCTAAGATGGTGATTTTCCTATCTAAATTATAGCCACTTTGTCACTTTAGATTTTTTGAGTTTAGATTTATTTGAAAATTGGAGTAAATTATCGAAATCTCGATGCCTCGTTATTTGGCTGTATAAAAAAAATGAAAAATATTAGTCATAACTAACTATGGGTTAATATTTTAAACTAAATGCATTATTTAACTAATAAAAAAATTGAAATATTGTACATTTTACGCATTTTCTAACCCAGACGACATAATTGATTAGACTTCAAAGGAGTGTTATTTACAAACCGGTTGACCAAATGAGACGAAACAAGCGTCAACAAGAAGCTTATAAAAAATTGATTTCATCCAAGCAATCAAAACAAGAATCTAAAGAAAATGAGAAATTAACAAAATCATAAGATAATTGACTTAATAAAAATCCTAAAATGTGTTTAGCTAAAAATTTTATAGAAAAGGTCCCCATTATTTGATGTGAACAAGTTAAAAATGGGGTTGTTGTACCGTACAACAATTAGCGATTCACTGGAAGAAACAGTGATCTCTGTTTGATAAAAATGAAATTTTCTCAAAATTAAAGTAAAAATAATTAAAGAAGAGAAAATTATTTTTTGGAATGCTTGACTCGGTTCATTAATCTAAATAAAAGCAATAATCATCTAACTGTAATTTTCTTGAAATTCCTCATAAATTAAAATATTTCATTACTCTATATCAGTCTTTAAGTAGTTGTAAATATAAAACAGGAGTCACTTTACAGCTTAGCCTTTAAAATGTACTCATTTGTCACAGGTAGAGCCACTGCTGCCAGAAAACATCTATAGTCTCGACAGGGTTACCTTTTAATCATCAATGATTCAGAATCCTATCTATTTAAGAATTATTGACCTAGATATAAATCCATTTATATATGTTTATTTTTTATTTTTTATTTTTTTATTTTTTATTTTTTAACTTTTTATTTCTTAAAAGCCATTGTCCTGGTTTGGTAGCCAGATAGTTGACAATGCCATTCACTGGTTATAATTGGACTGAACAAGCTGGCTCGTGATGAGACCTCTTGTCTTACAATTGTTTACAATTATAAGCCATTACCCTGGTTTGTTTAGCAGTGTTGGTAATGTCAGCCTATTTTTCCCCTATGATCATGGTAAGAAGGCTCGTGATGAGACCTCTTATCTTTTAAGTTTTAAATATATTTGTGGATTACACTCTAGAAAAATAAAACTCTTTTAAATAGGGAGAATCATTAACTCCTTAAGAGTTCAGAATGAAAATTTCAGAGTTAAAAATGCTTTGCTGTAAAATGTCTTTACTTGGTTAAAAATAATTTTTCTTGACTGATAATAGAATTTTTAAAGATCTTAATAAAATATTGAATTCTCAAAATAATTACAATTTTGATGAAAAACAAATTTCTCAGATTTCATGATACTTTGTCAACTTTTCTTGTTTTGTAATCTCTTCCTTAAGTATGTCTACCTTTATAATAAGAAAAATAAATTTTGCTAAGAGATTTAAGAAAAAGCTAATAGGAGACTATTAACAATTTTTCCTATGTATGCCATCCATTGTTAGGTAATCAAGAAGGCCTTCCATATAAATCATGGCAAAGTCACTAAAATCAAAACTAAAAACCAAAGGAAAATAATTCTTAAGCTAAAGTGAGAAAAGAAATCAGCAAACAAAAATAAAAATGAAGCAATTAAAAAGTGGAAAAGAAAATCCAAGTTTTGAAATACAAACTCTAACAAAAATGTCTATACCAATGTCTCAACAAAATGAAGTAAAAGAAAATAATCATGTAATCATTTCTTCCTATGTCGAGATTCAGAAAACTTATACCTTGCAGGGTTGTAAATGTTTTAGGCTTTAAATAGCAGTGATCATAAAATTCAGCCACAATGAAAAATTTCTATCTGATGTCAATCTTCTTATTTCAAAGCATTATCTTAATCATTTTCTAATAAAAGGAATGCTTTAAAGAAACAGAATAAAGTTTCAGAAACTTCCTAGTGTAGTTGTTTCAACGAAGACTATTACTGCTTCTTGAAAATAAAACTAGGAAAAGAGCATAGGGCTTCCAAAATATGATTTGGTAGGTGATTGAAAGCTTTTATGAAGAGCTGCAAAACAGATTCAAATATCAACATAATTTTGAAAAACAAAACTGAAACTAAAGTAATGAAATGGAAATTAATGAAAGTGGGTACATGAATCTTACCGTTGGATAATTGCATTTGATCTTCCCTGAAGGTATCAATTTCTCCAATAATAGTTGACTTCTTCTTTTAGTTGACAATAAAAAATATGAAGAAGAAAAACTAATCAAAATCTTATAACCCAAAAATCATTATTTATTTTATTTAAGCTAAAGCAAGCAGTAAAATATAAAAATGGAATGCTTTGTATTCAATGGAATTGAATTTAAAACAAATGCATCAGAAATGAGATTAAGAATTTGCAGTGATGAATGTTCTCAAAATATTATAAGTTTTATACAAATTCCATGATTTTTATAAATTGTTCAGAATTAAGAACAAATTTAAGATAATGAAATTTAAAATAGAGAGGTCTTGAATTTCTTATTAAATTATGGAATTATTTAAAACTGAAATATATGAGAAATCAAAATGATTTGAATATGCTGCAAATTTATCATCAATCGCTTTAATATCATAGTGATTACCCAAGATTTTTTTAAATTAACACAATGCCTTATCGGATGATTCGTATTGTATGTAGAGGCATGTGTTTAGAGTTTATCGCATCGAGGGTTGCAATAGCAAATTGCCGATATGAGATCATGTGAAAAGAAAATGTGCGATGAGATGGAGTGGATATCATAATCGGTGATGAGCAAAGAACGAAAAGCAATAAGAAATCGGCGATAAGTGAAAGTGATAGTGATGAGAAATTGGTGATGAGTTATCGCATCGCACCTTTTAAAATGAATGTACAAGAATGTATTCAATTTTCCTCGCGATTTGCAATTTGCGATTAGACTTATTGCATTGGAGGTCTTTTAAAATTAACCCTTGACTGATGAATTTAATAATTTTGTGATTGCGATTTGAACTTTATCGCATCAGAGTTTTTGCAAATAGATATATCAAAATGAGGTCTCTCTAATTTGCGATTTCCGATTGGGTTCATCGCATCGGAACTTTTGAAATTAACGAATCAACTGTGATAGGACTCTTCCGAAATGCAATTTCGATTAGACTTCATCGTATTGGAACTTTTTAAAAGTTGACCTTTTAACCAATTGTGATATGACTTTACCAATTCGCAATTGCGATCAAGTTTTTATCGCATCAGAGTTTTTTTTTAAATGGAAAAATTAACCTTATGCCTAATGCGACATGTGCGTTTGTGATCTGATATATCACATCGGAACTTTTGTAATGAAAAACAAACTTTTAAATTTATTCCAATGAGATATGTGATTTGGTATTTTATGAAAGATTGAATGAGGTAACACATCGGAGGTTTTGCATCAGAAATCAAGTTGAAACATTTCAGACATGAATCTTGCAATATTGTTTTAAATTTCAATTGGGTTTTCTAATGAATGAAAGTAAAGTTAAAGAATGCTCAAATTCTAATGAATCCCAAAATAAAATTTCCATGAACCTGTTGCAAATTTGAAATGGGTTTGCTTCTTACTTCAACTTTTTGAAAACAAATGAAAACCTGCAAATGAAACAGAACAAGAATCAAAAATAAACTAAGGAAAAGAGAAACTATTAATAGATGAAAATGAACATGTAAATGCGTACCTGGAAGGAAATTGTCTGTGGATTTTACCTTATGAATCTTCCAATTCTTTCTTTGATTTATCAAAATTCTAACTTTGTTCAAACTCATCACTTATTTATTCTAAATTGGAGTGTGCAATCAGCCTAAATAAAATTTGTTTACTCATGTTCAGGAAATCTGAAACTCATAAAATTCACCGGAAATAAATGTGAAAATAGGCTTCCCTTTGAATTGAAACAACAATTTATTTCATATGCTCATTCTGAATTAACTTGAGAAAAATCGGTATTGTTATAGTGACTGTTTAATAATGCATTTAACAAATAAATATGATGCATATTGCAGCATCAGATAATAAACTAAATATCAGGATGGGATAAAGCCACTAATTATGGAAAAAATATCAACACAGATTTAAATGTATGCACACAGCAAAATGGACATCCTTAAAGTCATTTTAACAAATTTCGAAGAAGATAATATGAACTTCATGTGATTACAGCAAAAATTTAGACTGACTAATAATGATTAAATTGGCATTAGGCTTATAATAGACAGTCATACATTTCATGGGATAATGAGATCATGAAGTTTTATATCCTCAAAACCTTTAACAAAATAAATTTTAGGAGAAAATCATATGAGGACATTTCAAAATAGATAAAAGTGGCTTTGAGGTGATTGGTGCCAAGTGCAACTTCAATTTAATTTAGTCAAGATGTTATTCAAAATAGGTAGAGTAGAGATATTGCTGAAATAAATTTTGATTTAAAAATGGGAAGCAATAATTAGAATTTTTCTAATAAGAGGCAAATATTTCCTTGAAAATGTATATGATATGAGAAGGGTTGATTGCTTATTTTATTTTTATCTGCAAAACTATTAAGAATAAATTAACTACATAAAACAAACTAACTAAATTAATTCTACTTCTATTCTAACCATTTACATGAAAATGACTAAGTATAGTCATATTTCCAGTGTAACCATTCTCTTATTTTAATTTATGCATATATGTACAGTTCAAATGTTAGTAATAAAAATACAAATGTAATTGAACTAAGAAAATTAAATCTATAATCAAAATGTACAGTTATTATTAACAACTTATTTTCAATCGCCTTCTTTTGAAATGTCTTTTCCAATTGAATTCCAGTTGGATCATAAAAATATGGATGGGTGTCCCAGATGCGGGTGTACAGACAGACGTTTAACTCGATGGAACAAGGGTGCGGCGAGGTGGGACGACACCTGCCCACCCAGGACATGGCAGATATTTGGCCATGGTGTGACGGATCCTTGCATTTACGCTTCGCAGATCTCAACGGTATTATCTCAAGGGGTTCAGGATTTCATTTCACGCCCACCGAGCTGGTTTCTGCCTTCGCATGCTCCTACAGGATGGAAACCTTGGCTCTCTTCAATGCCTCAGTTATGATGGGGGATTTTCGATGTGTGAGAGGGAAGGATAAATGGTAGGGTGGAAATGGGCCTGCTGTGGAGTTGCCTCAATCGCACCACGCCTATTTCTATCTGGTCTCTGGACTCAATTCTACTTTCAATCTGCACTATGTCGGTTCTACCATATCTAGTGTCTCGCACTGCCTGGAGGGGGGAGTTCTTTTGGAGCTGGGCTCTGGTCCTATAGAGGCGCCGCCTCCGTTGGAATCTTGGCACCTCACTCATGTCTCTGGCTTCCTTTCGAATTGTTATTTCCCTACCATTGCTGCTATTCGGTCACATTCTGTCTCCCATATGCCTCGACTGCGCCACATAATGCGGAGCCACAGAGGTGGCACTAGGGGTCGTCCTTCAAGCACACAGTCTAGCCCTTCTTCGGTCTCGCCTTCACTCTCCAGCGGTTTGTTAGCCGGACACTACCTCAGAACCTGCAGTGGGAGAGGGCGTTATTTTGATTCTCGCCATTGCTTGGGCTCCCCACCCTCTGGCCACCTCGCCTCCCCCCACTACTGGTTCCACGCACTTCACCTTCAACAGCGCTCTAATTCGCCCAAGGATTACTGCTCTCTTTACGGTGGTCTTCCATGAGGAAGCCCAGGTGGGGGAGTCAAGCGCTCATATGGCGGGCCTTGGTGAGGACTTTGCCCAGACTTCGAACATCCAGTTAGGGGCAAGCAGCGCGACGATGCAGGCTCTGGATGCTCAAGCTTGTAGCGTTCCTGATGTTGAGATGGCTCCGGCTGATCCCGGTCCCTCAGAATCTGAAGATGCTCTTGCCGGGGATTTTCTTGCTTCAGGGTGGTGTCGTATTGTTGAAGAACTTCTAGATGACTAGTTTGTTTACTGTGTGGTTTTTTTCTTTCCCTGCGGCCCATACAATTGGGCTTGTTTCTATGCAAACGGTTATGTGGAATTTTGGCTTATTTTTGTACACCTTTGGATCCATGCAAACTCTGTAACATCAGGAAGATTACAACTTGCTCCCCTGCATGGGTCTTGGCAATCTTTTTCAGACTGGTTTCCCTGTCAATGGGCAGTCTCCTTATGTGTTTTTCATGATAATTCTGCCTTCCTCCAGGGCAGTAGTTTTGACTACAGTCACGATGTAATTTTACTCCCTTGTTAATAGATTAATCTTATTTAGAAAAAAAAAAAAAAATATATATATATATATATATATATATAGATATATATATATATATATATATATATATATATATATATATATATGGATGGGTATCCATTAATGATTGGAAAATATTTAAAAGAGGAGATGACAGGCCAGATTGTGGATATGAGCTTTTAATTTGAAAGGCCTAAAAAAAATTGTTAGTGTTATGTGTAAGTGTTAAACTATTAACAGTTTTCCATGAAAGAAAACTTTCCAAACAATTTTCAAACGAGTAAATGAAAAGTGGATGGAAATTTGTCAAATAAGATGGAAAATTATCAATTGGATTAGAATGCTGGCCAAATTGTAAAAATACATTCTCTTGTTGACACTGCCTTTGGGAAAATAGAAGCTTTTGATAAAACATTAGCTTTGATTGAAATTGAAATATTAATAGCTTTTGATGTTCATGATTATAATATGAAACTTCAATTTCCCAATAGGGCTATGCATCAATTGAGTGTTCATTTTTAAAGTGCTCAATATGCCAGCGTAGAGTGCCAAAAATTTGAAAAATAAATCACAAAACAAATCTAAATTTGAACAAAATAAATATGAAAGAAAAAATAAAATGAAATCCTTATTGGTACAACTAATGTTACAGCAAAATTGGGATTGTTTTGAAATAATTTCTTTTTCACAAGGATTGGCGAGAATAATGGAATTTGAATAATTGCCAATTCCAACTTGTGAATTAGAAAGATAATTATGAGTAGGAATGGGAGTTTGATCATGATATGAATCATAAATTGGAATGTTTTCCCGAATGGTGAAATCATGAAGATAATTTTCTCCTCCAGAATGATGATTGGTTGGAATAATTTCTAAATTGAAATGTTCCTCATTCACATATTTGAATTTTTTCATGAGGATTCTCTTGAAAAAAATAGAAATCAGCATCCTTGATATCAGAGTAATTATCATAAATGGCTTCACAATATTCTTTAGAATTCCCTTCGATCTTGTCCAATATATAAAAACAAGGAGAAATAAAAATTTTATGTTCATTAATGGCAAAAGAATGATCAATAATTGTTTCTCTATCTTGATAATAACTTATTGGTAATTCATTTAGATCATCCTCTTTAGTTTCTGAAATACCATTAATATTAAGAGGGGAGAAATTACCAACATTAAAAATATCAAGATAAAGGGAAAAATGAGAATTAGAAATAATGAATTCAAAATTTTCTCTGTTTGAGAACTCTCGTACATCATGTTCACTATAAATTTCAGATTCTAGATCATTCATTTGTGTATCCATGCTTTCTTGAAGAATTGTGCTTTGATTTTCTGAATGTGGCATTTGCTTATCATGAAAAAATTCATAAATTTGTATAGCAGTTTGTGTGTTACTATTTACTTTGATTGCTTCTTGCACATGTTGATTTGCGATCTGATTTTCTGAATTTAATGCAGAGGAATTTTCAGATTTCAAGGTAGCTCTTTCTCCAAAATTGATGCTATTGTCTTCTTGCATTTGAATAGAAATATTTTCCAAGCTTTGTGAGACCACTTCATCATAATTTATTTGTACATCGATATTGGAATTTTCATTTATGTTAGAAGGGGATGGGACAAAGCTTGAACTAATTTCATATGGATTGGGAATGGTAGGAAGAGAGAAAATATATTCAAACCAATCTAATGATTCTTCTTTCGTAGGTTTATCTTCATCTTTAAATTTATTTATTTTTTTAACTATAACGGATACTAACAGACTCATTTTCAAATCTTCGTAGATATTCAATTTCATCGCATACCTGGTCATAATTGTATCCGTCAAATTTACAAATGAAAAGTGTAATAAATTGATCCAAACTGTGAATTGAGACAACCGGAAGAGTTCTACACCAGTTTCTAGCTTTTTTTGCAAATGTGAGAGTAAAAATTCTGCATAAAATGCCTTCATCAATTCCTTGAAAATCATAATTTGAAACATTTTGAATAAATTGAAAGACATGATTAAAAGCAGAAGAATTTTTCTTACCATTAAATTTTACCTGAGACAAGAGTCTTACCACTTCGGGTGGAGTATTGGAAGATGCACGTCCATGTATACAACTCCAAATTGGAAGTTTTAAAGGAGCCATTGTAATAAAAATGAAATGTTAGAATTCAAAGACTCCAAAGTAAAACAAATCTCAGGCCCTCCTTCTAGCGCCAAAAATGTTAAAGCCTCGAAAATCGCTGCTACAACATTGGGGGATAACCACCCGGTCCGGACCTTAATGCAGCTCCTTTTCCGTTTATGATAGTGGCTCCGACTGGTTTAACTAGGTCCAGTTACCTTCTCCCTATCGCTATTGGTTTATGATATATCATTAACTACCAATAGACAGGGATATCAGATCAATTCTTCTTGCTGATCAGGCAAGAGAATGACCCTTAAGCTGATTTGGGTTCAGCCAAACCACAACTAAGATTTTTCCTCTTTGAGAAGAGGACTTAAAAGAATGTAAATTTAATCTAATTGCAAACTTATTCTATAATGCAAGAAAAAAGAAACTAATCTAAATCCTATCTCAATCAGGTAGATGAAAATCTAACCCAACTAAGAGAAAGATAATTAAGTGATGAGAATTAAAATATGTATGGCTTTTAATTAATGTCAAACTAACGAAGAAATTCAATTAGCTCACATTTGTGAATACCAAAACACATTCTATTGAGACCATTTGACTGAAATAATAAATCAACAACACTTCGGAAGAAATTCACAAAAATGATATTGATTGACAAATCAGTCAAGCCAATAATTAAACAATAATATGTGGAAGAAATTCACAACACATTACTATTTAATAAATCAGTTTTATAAGACAGATTTTTAAGTAATGGTTACTCAGAAATCAGAGTGTAATTCATAAGAGCAAAGATACATAACAATTTGAGACAAATTATCCATATCAACAGAAATGCCAAAACATAAATAAAATGAAACAACAATTTTATTGACATAAAAATGAAACTAGTATTTGATACAGAAATGCCAAAAATATCAGTTAATTGAATCTGCTTCTCTGATCCTGGTCTCTAATAGTACTTTACATTACTTGAATTTATGCTTTCAAGACTAGAGCTGCAGAAATGCAAACTCTGCCCATCATGCATAATTCAAGACATAAAGAAAAACCTTCAATAATGTTCAGATCTAAAATTTTCTCTCCTCCCCATCTACAACTCTAAATTCCTATTACAGAAATGCTTTTAGAAGTCTAGAATTGCAGAGGAGAGTAGCCCCTTTTTACATTTTGCAATCTGCAATTTATAATCTTTCCAAAAGTATTTTGAGAAGAGAATTTGTTGAAGAAAAATATGCCCAATCCCATTTTAATTGCTCAAAAATTCAAATCTTTAATTGCTAGAGTCTTCTCATTGATTGAAATATTTTTTCTCAATATCCCTTCTATTGTTTTTCCTGCAAAAACAAATTAAAATGAATTAATATGTAACAATAAAATCAAAATGTTATTTCTAACATTAAAATAAATCCAATCAAATTCTATTTAAATAAATAAAAAAGAAAATTTAAGCTTCTTATTGATGCTCATAATGATTTTAATTAACCAAGGATATTATTGATGCATGAATCTGCAATTAGAAGAGGCTTGGGCAAATGAAAATGAAGAAGATAAAACTCACAAAATTGATTTTATTTTTAGAAATTCAGAGCTTGATCTTCTACCTGATTTTTGACCCAATAAATGACTAAATCTGTTAGTTAAACCTCCTCAAAAATGTTCTCCATGATTTTCTCTTTCCAATGAGCCATCGTGAGCCTCATTTGGCCAAGTAAAACTCAGTCTACGAGCCTCCAAAGTTGATAATTCAAATCTGATATAAATCTGGAAATTCTGTTGCTGGGCTAAAAAAAATCAGAATTTTAATTAAAAAACTAATCCTAAATTAGATTCTAATTATCTAATAGTCAACCCTAATTTAATTGTTAATCATAAATTAAACTAATTATTTAAATTAATATTAATCTAACTAATTAATATAATTAACTATTTATAAACAAATTAATCTAAATTATAATTAATTTAATTTAATTAATTATATTTTAAATATTAATTAATTTAATTAATCTAACATTAATTATTCTAAATATTTAATTCTAAAACTAAACTAACACTTGTATTATATTAAAACTAACTTATCATGAGAATCCTAACTTAATACCAATCCACTATTCTAATATTAAATTAAATTAATATTATACTAACACTTTACTAATATAAAACTAGACTAACATTATACATATGATAAACTAACACCACTTACTTCTAAACTAACATAAGACTCACTTAATACTAACCAACATTAACTTTAAAACTAACGTATGACTTAGACTAACTTACCACTACTAACACTATCATTCCACTAACGTATCCTTAATATTATACTTTACTTAACATAACATTAAACTTAAGACTAAAGCTCTACCATTGTTTCGCATGAATGAAATTAAACCTCATCGCATAGGAACATTCAATCACATCAGATGAGTTTAATGCGACTCATCGCATCGAAACAAATGCAATTAAAATGCACTTAATCGCATCGGATTTTATTTTAAGTCATCACATCGGATGAAACCATTGCATTGCATGAAATTTGTTCGTCAGAGTTTTAAAACTTTCGATGTGATGAATTTTAATTTTTTATATATAATTTTTTTTGTTTTTTATATTTTTATATATAATTTTTATATTATATTAAATTTTAATTTAATTAATTAATTATATAGTAATTAATTTAATTAATTTAAAATTTAACATTAAAAATTGTTTTTTTTTTAAATTTTGTTTTTTAAATTTTGATTTCATTTTAATGATGTTAAATTAGATTATGAATTTATCTAAGACGATGATTTGCCTATCTAAATTACAGCCACTTTGTCATTTAGGATTTTTCGTATTTTTCGAGTTTAAATTTATTTGAAAATTGGAGTAAATTATCGAAATCCCAATGCTTCGTTATTTGGCTGTATAAGTAAAAAAATGAAAAATATTAGTCATAACTAACTATGGGTTAATATTTTAAACTAAATGCATTATTGAACTAATTTAATTAAAAAAATGGAATATAGTACATTTTACGCATTTTTTAACCCAGACGACATAAATGATTAGACTTCAAAGAAGTGTCATTTACAAACCGGTTGACCAAATGAGACGAAACAAGCGTCAATAGGAAGCTTATAAAAAATCGATTTCAACCAAGCAATCAAAACAGGAATCTAAAGAAAATGAAAAATTAACAAAATCGTAAAATAATTGACTTAATAAAAATCCTAAAGGTGCTTAGCCAAAAATTTTATACAAAGGGTCCCCATTATTTGATGTGAAAAATATAAAAATGGGGGGGGGTTGTTGTACCGTACAACAATTGGCGATTCACTGGAAGAAACAGTTATCTCTGTTTGATAAAAATGAAATTTTCCTAAAATTAAAGTAAAAATAATTAAAGAAGAGAAAATTATTTTTGGAATGCTTGACTAGGTTCATTAATCTGAATAAAAGCAATAATCATCTTACTGTAATTTTCTTTAAATTCCTCATAAATTAAAATATTTCATAACTCTATATCAGTCCTTAATTAGTTGTAGAGATAAAGCAGGGGTCACTTTACAGCTTAGCTTTTAAAATGTACTCATTTGTCACAGGTAGAGCCACTACTGCCAGCAAACATCTATAGTCTCGACAGGGTTACCTTTTAATCATCAATGATTCAAAATCCTATCTATTTAAGAATTATTGACCTAGAGATAAATCCATTTATATATGCTTATTTTTTATTTTTAATTCTTAAAAGCCATTGTCCTGGTTTGGTAGCCAGATAGTTGACAATGCCATTCACTGGTTATAATTGGACTGAACAAGCTGGCTCGTGATGAGACCCCTTGTCTTACAATTGTTTGCAATTATAAGCCATTACCCTGGTTTGTTTAGCAGTGTTGGTAATGTCAGCTTGTTTTCCCCTATGATCATGTTAAGCAGGCTCGTGATGAGACCTCTTATCTTTTAAGTTTTAAATATATTTTTGGATTATACTCTAGAAAAATAAAACTCTTTTAAATAGGGAGAATCATTAACTCCTTAAGAGTTCAGAATGACAATTTCAGAGTTAAAAGTGCTTTGTTGTAAAGTGTCTTTACTTGGTTAAAAATAACTTTTCTTGACTGATAATATAATTTTGAAAGATCTTAATAAAATATTGAAATCTCAAAATAATTACAATTTTGATGAAAAACAAATTTCTCAGATTTCATGATACTTCGTCAACTTTCCTTGTTTTGTAATCTCTTCCTTAAGTAAGTCTACCTTTATAATAAGAAAAACAAATTTTGCTAAGAGATTTTAAGAAAAAGTTAATAGGAGACTATTAACAATTTTTCCTATGTATGCCATCCATTGTTAGGTAATCAAGAAGGCCTTCCATATAAATCATGGCAAAGTCACCAAAATCAAAACTGAAAACCAAAGGAAAATAATTCTTAAGCTAAAGTGAGAAAAGAAATCAGCAAACAAAAATAAAAATGACGCAATTAAAAAGTGAAAAAGAAAATCCAAGTTTTGAAATACAAACTCTAACAAAAATGTCTATACCAATGTCTCAACAAAATGAAGTAAAATAAAATAATCATGTAATCATTTCTTCCTATGTCGAGATTCATAAAACTTATACCTTGCAGGGTTGTAAATGTTTTAGGCTTTAGATAGCAGTGATCATAAAATTCAGCCACAATGAAAAATTTCCGTCTGATGTCAATCTTCTTATTTCAAAGCATTATCTTAATCATTTTATAATAAAATGAATGCTTTAAAGAAACAAATTAAAGTTTCAGAAACTTCCTTGTGTAGCTGTTTCAACGAAGACTATTGCTGCTTCTTGAAAATAAAACCACGAAAAGAGCATAGGGCTTCCAAAATATGATTTGGCAGGTGATTGAAAGCTTTTATGAAGCGCTGCAAAACAGATTTTAAATATCAACATTATTTAAAAACAAAAATGAAACTAAAGTAATGCAATGGAAATTAATGAAAGTGGGTACATGAATCTTACCATTGGATAATTGCATTTGATCTTACCTGAAGGTATCAATTTCTCCAATACTAGCTGACTTCTTCTTTTAGTTTGACATTAAAAATATGAAGAAGGCAAACTAACCAAAATCCTATAACCCAAAATCATTATTTATTTTATTTAAACTAAAGCAAGCAGTAAAATGTAAAAATGAAATGCTTTGTGTTCAAGGGAATTGAATTTAAAACAAATGCATCAGAAATGAGATTAAGAATTTGCAGTGATGAATATTCTCAAAATATTATAAGCTCTATACAAAGTCCCTGATTTTATAAATTGTCCAGAATTAAGACCAAATTTAAGATAATGAAATTTAAAATAGAGAGGTCTTGAATTTCATATTTAATTATGGAATTATTTAAAAACTGAAATATATGAGAAAACAAAAGGATTTGAATATGCTGCAAATTTGTCATCAATCACTTTAAATTAACCCAATGCCTTATCGGATGATTCCTATTGCATGCATTGAATTTTATCGCATCAGGAGTTACAGTAGCAAATTTCCGATATGAGATCATGCGAAAAGGATATATGCGATGAGATGGAGCGATCATACCATCAAAGAAATGTTTTATTTAAGATCGGGAACTGTCATGTCGCAAAATGCACATTGCTCATCGCATCTCGCGATTTGTATTTTGAGCATTGCACATTGCGCATCACATCTCAGAATAATGACATAACCATGAAAAATGATGAAGTGATTGTGATATCGGCAATGCGATGGATGATGTGGCTTTCGGCATTATGATATGAGCAATGAAAATGCGATGAGCGATATTGATATCGGCATATCAGAATGTTGGAAAATAGTCAAGTTGGAAATGCCAATATGATTCTTGCGATAGCAGCGATGAGTAATCGGCGATTAATGAAAAGCGATGAGCAATGAGCATTCGGCGATTAATAAAAAGCGATAGCGATAAGCAATTGGTGATGAATTATTGCATCGCAATTTTTAAAATGAGCACACAAGGATGTATTCAATTTTCCTCCCGATTTGCGATTTGCGATTAGACTTGTTGCATCGGAGGTCTTTCAAAATTAGTCCTTGACTAATTTAATAATTTTCAATTGCGATTTGAACTTCATCGCATCGGAGTTTTTGCAAATGGATATATCAAAATGAGGTTTCTCCGATTTGCGATTGCCGATTGGGTTGATCGCATTGGAACTTTTGAAATGAATGAATCAACTGTCATAGAACTCTGCCGAAATGCGATTGCGATTAGACTTCATCGCATCGGAACTTTTAAAAAGTTGACCTTTTAATCAATTGTGATATGAACCAATTGTGGTATGACTTTACCAATTCACGATTGCGATTAAGTTTTTATCGCATTGGAGTTTTTTTTTTTTTGAATGGAAGAATTAACCTTATGCCTAATGCGATATGTGCGTTTGTTATCCATTTCATTGCATCAGAACTTTTGTAATGAAAAACAAACCTTTCAATTTATTCCAATGCGATATGTGATTTGATATTTTATGAAAAATTGAATGATGTAACACGTCAGAGATCTTGCATCGGAAATATGAAAATCAAGTTGGAACATTTCTGATATGAATCTTGCGATACTCTTTTTAATTTTAATTGGATTTTTTAAATGAATGAAAGCAAAGTTAAAGAATGCTCAAATTCTAATGAATCATAAAATAAAATTTCCCTGAACCTGTTTCGAACTTGAAATGGATTTGCTGCTTACTTCAAGTTTTGAAAACAAATGAAAACCTGCAAATAAAACAGAAAAAGAATTAAAAATAAACTAAGTAAAAGAGAAACTAATAATAGATGAAAATGAACTTGTAAATACATACCTGGAAGGAAATTTTCTGTAGATTTACCTCATGAATCTTCCAATTCTTCTTTCGATTTATCAAAATTCTAACTTTGTTCAAACTCATCTCTTATTTATTCTAA